>OX451218.1:50989910-51290152 GCA_949628195.1 Phasia obesa | reverse complement strand
TATATATATATATATATATATATAAGCTTGACTATTTTCTCCTTTAAATTTATTAAGATTTAAACAAGTCCGAAGAAAAAAATCCTTATTAAAATTTCTTCAGTTTCGTTTGCATATACATAAATCTTTATGTATATGTTTAAAAATGTTTTGTCCCAGCCAACAAAATTATCCGACATCCATAAGATCTCTGACAGAAACGTCTACAAAAGACTCAGAATCGTATTCGAATTCTGTCAGAGTTCTGGCCCAACAATATATATAAGTGGTTGACACGACATCTGACAGGTATGTCGTGGGAAATTCTAAGTTTCTTGCCGATACTTCTGATAGAAATCTAACAGAATTCTAAACAAAAAGACATGAAACGTTCTGTTATACCAGCAGACATTCGTATCGATTTCTGAAAGATACCTGAAAGAATGTCTGATGAAATTCTTCTTTTTGAATTTCCCCTTTATACATTTGATGAGGTCGTTGTCCCGCAGTTATTTATTAGATCTTGTTACCTAAAATGTAATAAATAAAGTAATTAAAACTCAAATGTATAGAATGTAAAACTTACCAGGCTGAGGCTTTTTTACATGTTCCTATAATTCCCGGTCAAAGTTTTGATTATTTTCTACCGTGGAAACCTTGGAAGGAGGTTTCATGGAAAACAAAAGTTTAGTGCCTTTAACAGCACAGCGAGTATTCCTCATAGTCTTCTAAAGCGCAACCAGTTTATTTCTATTAAATGTGAAAAGATATTTTCATTGAAAAACATAAACAAATAATGAAACAATTCATATCTGTACGAAATCGCTCAGATATCTATCAGACATGGCGATATTTAGAACAAATTAAATCATTCCGGCATATTTATACGAAATCTATCAGATAGCTATCAGACATGTCGAAAATAAAATTTCCCAGACACGTCTGTCAGAAATCCGTACGAAATATCTGAAAGTAAAGTCAGAAATTTATCAGAATTGTCTGATTCAGAGAGTGTCCGAATATTTTGCCGGCTGTTTTGAAATGTTAGTTTTTTAAATTTGATTGATAAAAATTTTTTCATTCATTTCAAATTTTTTCATTCAATTAAATATTATAGAATTATTTTATTTCCTGGCGATGCTACCTAATGTTGTAGCTAAATATTGAAAATAAAATAAATTTACAAAATTTTATAAAAAAGACCTAAAGCTTAAAAAACATAATTATGAAACAACATACATATGTAATTTGTTATTTTTTTATTTTTGTTTATGTGTTAGTTTCGATCATCAATTTTGATTTACTCTTCCACAAATGCAAGACTAATGTTAATAAATTCGAGGGAGAAAAACATTAGCACGTACACAATGTTTACATATATTTTTTGCATTTCGGCCTTAAGAAAGTGATAGAAACTTGATTCTTCGCATTGATATATTTCTATAAAAAGTGACAAATTTAACAATAATATAAAATTTAAAAATTTGTCAAATGCTATTAATAGAAATATTAATTACGATTGAAATTACCTTGTAGAAAGATACGAAGAATGCTAAAAACGTATGTAGCGATCCAGAAAATGCATTACATTCTGCTAGTATCTAATTTTTCTTTATCTCTTTATAATAAAGAACTTAAGCCTGAATAATTATTAATTCACATTTTTGAAAAAAAACTAAAAACCATAGCGCTTGCTTGAAAAGTTTACAATTTAACATTCACAAGTTCTAAGAACTTTTAAATTTGATGAGTTTAAACTTATAATAGATGGATCCCTGTTTGATATTTTCGCTGTTTCAGACACCTGGCTAAAGAGCAAAATATCTGACAGCTCCTTCTCTATTCCGTTTTATTACATTATCAGAAGCGACTGCGAAGATAGTATGAGAGGTGGTGTTGCTTTTTATATTCGAGAAAATTTAACTGCAAAAATGGTACCTGATCCGGAATCGTTTGAATGTTTTTTTTTTTTATTGAGGTCAACGCTAGGACAAAAACTTTAGTGGGTGTTGTATATTCGCCTTACGGGAATATTTTTCACCTTATGCCGTTGCTATTGCTACATAGTTTTTTTATGAGATTTTAAGAACAATATTTTACTGTTTAATTTGCACAATTCAATGCCCACTTACCTCGATAAACAAGTTTTCAATAACATCATTATTAGGCTATTTCCTCTTAAGATGTGTTTACATTGAGTGTACAAGTCATATGTACTGTCAAAATTGCTATCCATATGGAATTTCATGTGCATGTCAAAATCAGTGTTTTACATATGGTTTATAATTTTTGTGTTCAAACGTACATATGTTACGTACATATGACATAACCTCCTGTTATTGAAAACAAAAATCAAATATTTAAAACAGCTGGTCTTCAAAGTGTGGTTTAGATGGATTTTTTTTTAATTATTAGACTATATAATAAAACTAATAATAGCTTTATTGAGACTTGCTGTAATAAGTTATTAGGCAGTTTTGCATATTTCTTCCGCCATTTCATTTTATATAAATCAATAAATCAATTTATAAGAGAAAAATTATATCAAAACAAAAAATAATTATAATAAATAATACAATAAGTAATATCATTTCAACTATATCAGCAACAATTGAATAAATAATTTTGTTGATACATATGAAATTTTTGTTGATGTTCATGTCAATTTATTTTCACTCTTTTTACTTTACCATACGTAGTATAAGGTAAGGTATAGTAATCATGAAAAAAATCGAGGTCGGGATGTTGACGGATTTATACGTTTAGAGGTCTCCTGAATCCATTTTGACTATTTTCGCGATGATGTCTGTTGGGTGTGTATGCCACTATTTTTGTGGAGTTTGTACAGGTCATACCGTTTGACATATCAAAATGAAATTTAGTATGTGCCTTTAGTATGTAGAGATGAAGAGCTGTATAGTTTTTGGGCATAATCGGCAGGGGCAAGGGGTAGTTTCCTTACCCTCAAATTTTGTGAACGCTCTACAGGTCATACCGTTTGACATATTAAAACGAAATTTAGTATGTAGCTTTGGTTTATGGAGGTGAAGAGCTGTATAAACTTTGGGCATAATCGGGAAGGGGCAAATTTTTTAAACGCTCTAAGGGTCATACCGTACGACATATCAAAATGAAATTCAGTATGTGCCTTTGGTTTATGGATATGAAGAGCTGTATAAATTTTGGCCATAATCGGGAAGGGGCAAGGGGTAGTATACCTAACACCCCAAATCGAAAATAATTTTTTTTCGATTCAAATATACTTTGAACTTTTATTCATTATGTAATATATCTAAACACATATCATTTGGTATGATAATTTTTTTTTATTTTATTTAATGATTTTTATTTTATTTAATGATTTTGAATGGCGTTAAAAAATTCACAAGCCCTAATAGACTTATTTTATATTTTTGTGGTCTTATTGCATGTAAGTTTAATATGCAATAATAGTTATCCATTTTAGCTGAAAAAAAGGTTTTGGTATGCGCCAATGTAGTTGTCTTATTTTGGAAGGCAATGATTTGATGAAAACATTGATTTAATTTTACTGGAATGTAATTATAGTAATTTATATTAGAGTTGTCATATAAAATACTAGCCGTTTTGAAGAATGCGTATTGTTTGAGTCATTAACGCCAAAAAATACGACTCAAAATGTAAATCTACTACAATTTTCTGTACCGTGTAAGGCGTTACTGCCTTTAAAATACAACAAAAACTGCCGATGGTGTTTTTCACCAAGACTGCAATAAAAATAGCAATTTAAAAAATTGAAAACAAGAAGTAACTCTTGCAACCGTATTAGTTTTCAAAAGTATTTCTAAAACTATTTTGGGTTGAAAATGAGGAGATATGGTAAGATTCTTTGATTTTTGGTATTTTTTTTTATTTTTCTAATATTTCTGTCGTGTAGGTAATTTTTCTTTGTTTTTTGAGCTACTGCTAATTAGATTTAAGCGTAATTTGCTTTATTAGAATTCATTTCTTAAACAAATTCGTGTGGATCGGTAGAAAAAAACATAAAGTTCACTGAAGAACTCTGTAAATTAGATTTTTTCAGTGAATCTCTAAATGTAACATTTTCTACAATTTTAGAAATTCGCAACGAAAATGTTATTTCATCTACATATATACTTCAAAATATCTGAAAAAAGATGCACAAAAGCTGACCACTAAAAATGACATTCGCTCCAAGCAAATGGTCTAATGAGTTATTAGCAAGGTAAAGCCCTCATTTAAAGAAGTCGAAAGGTATAAGAAAAAGATGCAAAATAGAAAATGAAACGTTAAAATGTGTAAAAATGAAGATGAGTGTGGAAATTTTGTATATCAGTTAGGAAAATAGAAAATTGAAGAATAAACTTCAATTAAAAAAAGTTAAAAAATTAAGGCCCATTATTATAACTTGCCTTTAGCTAAAGTTAGGATTTTGTTGGAGCGATAAGTAGTTTTTCGTAATAATAACGAGAATAATGCTCATTACTAGAACTTGTCTTTAAAGTACGTGATAGTTAAAGGTCTTTTTTAGCTTACTTATAATAACGAAACACTATTTATCGCTCCAACAAAATCCTAACTTTAGCTATTGGCAAGTTATAATAATGGGCCTAAATGTAATAATAATTTTTATTAAATTTGAATCACTGCAATATTTATTCTATTACACTGTACGCACTATTCCAGCTGACGTAAAACGACAACGCCTTGCAAAATATCATTTCATTCTTCTTTGGAACAGTAAAACAAAAACCCAAAGAAACCTGAAATTATATTTAATTTTAAAGTAAAAAGTGAAAAAGAAAGAAATTGCAATACTTATATTTCTTAGGTTACATAGCGAAGATTTTTCACCATAGTTGCAGTATGATTGCTAAATTCTGAAAATGCTTCTTAATATATTGCAATAAAAAAAATTTACTATTACATGGATTAAAAAATTAAGATATTTGCAGCAGTTTCGATACGGTCCAAAGTTGTTAATTAGGTAATATTACAGTTTACACAGTTTGCTTACCGTCTTAGAAAATATTAAAAAAATAATGCACTATAGTAAAGTAAATTTTTAATTTTATTCAGTCTTTCTTAGTACTGGTAAAATAGGTAAGCACTCCTTGCCTTTTATCACTATACGTATATGTAATTGTGTTCTCAACTTCAATTAAAATTGAGTCATTCGTATAAAAATGTCCCTTATACCCTCCTGGCTCTAGTTTTAACAGACATATCCCATTGGACCCACCAAAAATAAAAATCTGTTTATGTTTTAAGTATCATTAAATTCGATTTAGCCGTGTTTGACGTACAAATAATCAAACTTGCAAATAGATATATAATATATGTATCTATATTAGATTACATAACTTTATTATTAATATCACCTATGAGGTATCGATATAAATCTGCGAACATTAAATTAATAACAAAAGTTAGAATAAATATATTCGTTAAATTTTTGAAAATAAAAGTGAACATCACTGAAAACAGCTGTTGTCATATAGTTTTACACATCAAATAGAGCGTGCTTTAAATTAAAAACTAACACATATTATTGAACATAGATAAATAACATATGTTATGTTTCAAAAGGTTACAATATGTGTTTACATATGGAAAATCTGACATTCCATATGACTTGTACACGCAATGTAAACACGCTTTAAGTGATTTAAAACTATTAAAGGCATCCGGGCAGTTTTTAACTCCTTCTCGTATGCATCACTCCATTATTTACATCTCGTGGATATTTAAAAAAAAAATTGAGTATGAAGACAATGAGACAATGATTGGGATGTTGCTGAAGAAATTGTAGAGCATAGGGTGAGTTCTAAAACGTCATTTGCAATGCAACTGAACAAAGTCATGCATTCCTAAACGCAACCGTGTAAACTTTTACAATGTCATACATCCCAAAATGTATAAAAAAGTTATCGATGCGTATACAAAATGAAAATTGCGCATCATTAATTTTATTGATGCTTTGTTTGTTGACAATTATAAACAAAAGTACAAATCTAACAATGGCAAATGAAAAGTTAGTAAATATTTTTTTAATTTTTAACATAATTATTCAAATAAATTTTATTTTTTTTTTTTTTTTTTAATGAAAAAATCGAGTTTCTTGTGGAAGCAAAAGTGTGTTTTTAAATGTAAAAAATATGCAAAGTGTGTTTAATACTGTTTAGGTACAATTCGGTATTTTCGTGGTTTCAAGAATTTTCTTTAAGTGTTCATTTGTTACTGTAGCATACAACTTTGGGAATAAACATAAGTATTGCATTTTGTCAGTTCGAGCATGCATATTCCGGCGCTGGTTCGTCGGCAATTAGGCTGGATTATTGGAACTGAATGCAGATATACTTAAAGGGAGCCTTATCCATAGAAAGAAATGCATGCAAAAAAACCAAAAGAACGCTGCTATGGGAAATCTTGTAAATGACTTCAAAGTTTTAATTTTTGTTGTTGAGTGGTGGAAATCTAACAACTTTAACCCTTCCCTACCGTAACCAATAATTCCAATTTTTCTCTATTTCGCTCCTTACTCTAACTTGCCACTGAAAATCAAAACATTTAGGAATCAGTCTTTAATATTCATTTCCAAATTTTATTATTATTAACCGCTTCATAACGAGATAAGTTCTGGTCTAATGATTAACAAATTTTTAATGAAAAAAATTTTAACAATACTTTAACATGGTATATGCTTAATTCAAAATTCATTATATAAAGGTCATTGACCATACAGTGATGGGAAAAAACAAGAAGAAGATAATTATGTATGATTTGTGGATGTTCATGTTACTGTTAGAGAAATTTAGTTAATAAAATTCATTGTTTTCACATTGTTTCCTAACTTAAAGAAAATTAATCTATTGTGAGTATGAAGCTCTAAATATCTCTGTTTCTGTCAATAGCTTTATTCTTTATCACTTAAATTTTAGACTATTTATGTATGTTTTAAATATTATTAACTCTTTCCGTTTTTTTTATTATCAAATTTATCCATTTACTTCTTACACAACTTATAAAAATTTTAAAATCTTTAATATTCTTGTTATAAACTATAACTTTAATTATTATTTAAGGAATTTCTACCTTCGTAATATATGCAAATTAAAACCACTAACTAGTGTTTCTATGAAAAAGTTGTGGAGGTTACTTGTTTCTTTTCAATTTCTTCTTATTTATTGTCTCTTTTTATCTTGTTATGGCCATTCAGCAATGTATATACCAGAGACTGACAACATGTACTTATAAAGTAAATGTAGTCAAGTATTTACACATATTTTTGGGTATTAGTTATACCTATTCTTATAACACAGAAAATACCCTCACATACACATTTGCAGTGAAATAAGTATGGGTGTATTCAATACTTATAACAAACATTATTTATACACAACGAACTTAAAAATGTATACATAATGCATATATGAGTACAACTGGTTGTAGGTAGATTATGTGATGGGTATCTGTTATACCCATACTTATAACTATCTAATACTTACAAGTATGGAAAAGTAGTTATAATACTCTAAGTATACTTAGAGTATTTACATACTTGTACTTATTCATACTCTGTATTTACTTTACAAGTATGGGTACAGCCAATACTTTATCCAACTTTTACTTATACTTAGTTGTATGCGAACACTTATTCTCTGCCTATACTTGTAGTTATTTAAGTTGAAATTGATATGAGAATGTGTGTATGGTATGTTGTTTGAGCTGTAGCTATACATATTTATACATGTTTCGCCTCAAATACTTAATAAGTACTAAAAATGATACTTTTGTCATTCTTTGGTATATACAACGTTTATACGTAGCCTATTCGCTAATAAAAACTATTCACAAATAATTAACGCACTGTTTATGCGGAAAATTGCACTTAATAATAGGTATGTATATATACATATGTTTAAAGTTTGCATTGCTTAGTGCTGTTTTCTTAAATGCTTAATGTTGTGATCGAACATAATTGTTTATACAATTAAATTAATGCAATGTGGGAGCTATTTTTCAAATTAATTCATACAATATATTTTGTATTTAAAAGAAGTGGCAACGTCATGCGGGTTATTTGTAAATAATGTCGTTAATCAGGGATTGCTTTCGTGAATTAACTATTTGCAAATAAAAAACTACTCCACTGTACTATTTATATACTTACATATGTGCAAATTAACAAAAGCATTAATTTTTATTTTTAAGTAAAATTTAAAACTCAAGAAATAATTTTTATTTTCTAAGCGAAATATAAAACTTGAAAAATAATCCTTATTTTCTAAGTGAAATATAAAACTCAGAAAGTAATTTTTATTCTTCAATCAGAAAATAAAACTTAAACATCAATCATTAAATGGCGAGCAAAGAATAAAACTCAGACAATAATTTTTATTCTCTGAGCAGAAAATAAAACTCGGAGAATAATTTTTATTTTCCAAGCGAAAAATAAAACTCAACAAGTAATCATTGATGTCTGAGGAAAAAATAGAAATCGAAAAATAATTTTTATTTTTGATTTTTTTCAATAAAACTTAAAAAAATAAAAATCATTGGCGGAACGGACAGTCCCCTTAAAGACAATTGCAATGGTGTACTCCTTGTACATGTAGCATATCCCTAACATAATGATTTTTTTCTTTTAAAATGTGATGGATAATCATTATTTGCGATCCCTGGTTATTACCATCACTGAATGTAGACGTAAGGTGTGATGAAAAGCATACACAAGTTAATTTTGTTCTCGCAAGAGAATCGAAAAATAACAAGTGTTGTCAAAGGTTTACACAAGCAATTGCATATTTAGTTATTAATAAAATTTTTGGGAATTTAAATATTAATATTTAATATTATGCTAATTACCCATAACATTTTTTAATAAAAATGCAATTTATTTGTTTTATTTCTGCTTTAGCGATTATTTTTGTGAAACAGAAAAAAGAAAAACTTAATTTATGACTTCAGTGCTCTCTTGCAGTACAAAAAAGAAACAATTTCAGTATTTTTTTCTTTAATATTCTTCCAATTGTGGTTTTTAAGGGAAACAGTTAAATTGAAGTTTTGTAGAAAAATCTACAAAGTTTTTTTTTTCATTAAAAACCTTTAAGTTGTTAATTTATTCATGTCTTATGGGTCACCATTTAATATTCAATTATTTTTATACAAGAGAATAGTATTAAATACCCCATGTAAATATCAAGTGTCTATAACGTTTAGAAGAGAAGGACAAATTACTCAAATTCGCGACATCGTTCCTTGTTATTACAGTAGATATTGTATAATCTCTAAAAATTTTAAGTGTCTGCCTATAACTACAAATATAAGGTTGCATATGCAAAATCGTATATTTAAGTTTCTGTAAAAATTAAAAAAATTAAAATAAAAAATTAAAATCATATTCGCGAATATTTCATCACTTTCGGAATAACCTTTAAATTTTAGTAATTGTTGTTATAGCGGCCGTGGTAATAAATAAATTAAAAATAAGGTAATATACGTGAAAAACATGTCACTGACGGGATACTTTTTAATTTTTAGTAATTGTCGTGGCAACACATCTCCTGTACGCATTTCAAGAGTCTACCTTATATCGTTCAAAACTTAGGTCATATACATACATGCCAGACTTGGGGGATATCAATTACATTTTGTAATTAATTACACATGCAATTACTAATTACATGTAATTGTAATTGAAAATTTTCAATTACTAATTACAAGTAATTGTAATTGAAATAGGGACTAAAATCAATTACAATTACTTGTAATTTGTAATTAAAAAATTTCAATTACAATTACATGTAATTAGTAATTGTAATTGAAATTTTTCGATTACAAAAAAAAGTATTCATTACTTAAAATTTTCAATTACATGTAATTTGTACTTAAAAAATTTCAATTACAATTACATGTAATTAGTAATTGTAATTGAAATTTTTCAATTACAAATTACATGTAATTGAAAATTTTAAGTAATGAATACTTTTTTTTTGTAATTGTTAAAAAAATATTTAATTACAAAAATGTTCAATTACATATAAATTATAAAAAATAATAACAATCCTATTTGATTTAATAAATTTGGCGCCTTAGTGTTAAAATAATGCTAGCAAACAAATATAAGCTTTCAACTGGTACTGAAGATGTTCAGGGAGTATTAGACCGTAAAAAAGCCTTTAGTATTGTAGAATAGTTTTTGAGGTAATTTAGAAACGAATTTAGACCACGCAAGTAAATCTGAAGTGCAAAATTCAAACTATTTTCTTTTTCACAATGTCAATGTCTAGGGAATATTAAATGAAAAAATGTATATTTGACCGCAAAGTTTTCAAAATTTTGTAAGCGATAATTACCTTTATGAAGTTGTTCACCGTAATTGAACATGGATGCAGTTTTCGTATTGCTTGTTTGAATAATACAGTTGATCATGCAACTCAAGATAAGCTTGACATTTTTAGGGATATAATTGAATTTCGTTCAATTGGAAGTAATGATTACTGCCTAATTCCAATTACAATTACTTGTAATTTGTAATTGAACTTTTTCAATTACAATTACATGTAATTAATAATTGGAAAATTAAATTACTAATTACCAGTAATTGTAATTGAAAATTTTCAATTACAAATTAAAAGTAATTGTAATTGATTTTGTCCCTGATATCAATTACAATTACTTGTAAATTACAAATTAGCTGTAATTGTAATTGAAATGTAATTGAATCCCGCCATGTCTGATACATGCAAATCATGTCACTATCGGAACACACTTTAATTTTTAGGTTTTATTTTCTATACTTGTTTATAAAGCGAACATAGTTTTAATTACTGTCTACAAATTTTAAGTGGTTGCCTGCTACAGCTCAAAAAATAAAGACATAAGACAAATAACACGTCACTTTCGGAACACCCTATAATTTTTAGTATTTGTTGCTATAGCGGCAACAGTGATACATCTGTGAAAATTTCAAATCTACCTATTACGGTTCCAGAGATAAAAGGCGCTGACAGACAGACGAACAGACATTGTAGCGAAAACAGTAGGGTTAAGTTTTTACCCTTTGGGTACGGAACTCTAAAAAATAAGTTTTTTCCAAAGTTGCGGCAAATTCCCAAAACAACAAATTAGCAAAAACAAGAAAAAAACATCAAACTTCATGACCATGACTTTATGACTTTTTTCGTGCAATAAAAAGATCACTTAATCAAAATATTTGCAAAAACTTGTAATAACGTATTGTTGATAATATTATTAGCTATCAGAAAAACCAAATTTCAATTTTCTGCTTCTAAAATCTAAATTTGTGCAGCTGTTTTAAAGAATGAGTAAAAAAACCAAGTTTTTTTAGTAATTAAAGTACATAATTATCTGAAGTTGAGCCCTCTGGTGCCGCCAATAGGAGCTAAACCTTAAAAATTCTTTCACATTGGTTCGAATTATGGTATTATCTGTGGGTCAGTATAACTTAACAAAGATATGTATGTAGTTATTTTTTGTATTTTTGTGTATCCCAGAAAAAAAATTACCAAATTTTTTTCAAACAAATGGGTGTTTGATATTTTTTTCGTTTTTAAAAACTTTTTTGTTTGGATCTAATAATACTTTTGTGTGATTTTTAATTTTCTGCTAGAAGTGTTCCCGTAATCAAAATAATAGATAAAAACTCAATTTATTAATATTGAAATATTTTTTTCTTAAAAAAAGAAATTAATAAACTTTTATATTTTTAATAGCCTCTGATTATGTTTTGGTAGATGGACAACGTGGACAACGTCATTTTATTGACCTATGTATGTACAGTGGTGTTCCATAAAATAGAACCATCTTTTACTACATATTTCGAATAAGAATAAAGTATACTAAATCTTCATAAAAAATTTAACTGACTGCTAAAATGCTATAGACCTGTTTTGATAAAAAAAAACTTAAAATTAAATATATACGTAAAAACATTCGAAATTCACGATTTTAGGTGTGAAAAAATAGAGCCATCCACTTCACTTATCTAAAAAACACAAAATTCCAAGAGATGAATAAAATAATATACTTAATTACATTAGTACTAAGTGGAATATAATTTATTTTTGATAATGGGTAAGCACCGTTTTGGCGTTTTTGTCATGGTTCAATCGGAATATTACTTCATGCTCTTTTTCCCTTAAGAGCTAATTTAACTTTCCGCCACAAGTTCTCAATGGGTTTCTGACAACTGAGCAGTCCAACTTAAAGCATAAACTCGATTTTTTTCAACCCAATCTTTTGCCAATTCGATGTGTGTTTCGGGTCATTATATTGCTGAAACATAAACTAAAGCGGCATTTTCCATACTGCGTAAGGCATCACATAACTGTTAAGCGGATTTCTGTAAAAAATAGCATCCATTCAAATAGCAGCCATACAAACAACAAAAATAAAAGCACAATAATTTAAATAAAATTATTATTTTAAAATATTGGGTAGCTTTTGAAAGAGTTTATGATGCATTTAAGCATTCGATGTCAATTTTTTTGTTAGTCAGTGCTAATAATAAACATTTTTATTTCAAAGAAACTTCTATAATATTTACATTAATAATATTCCAAACCACACATATGTTTATTGTTCAAAATATATTAAAAACTGTACAATACCAATTTTAAAATCAGAATTGTACCGAAAAAAGTACGATTGCAATAAATGTGTCATCCCTGATTTGTTTACAATTTATTATTTTAAAACAAAAACACTTAAAATCAAAACTTAAATTTAAAAAGGAAAAACTAAATTTTATCGTTTGATATCCTCGCTAAATTAAAGAAACACAATATACCAACAAAATTTTCGAAAAAAGCCGCTAAGTGGGTTTTTTTAGCTGTAAAACTTTTTAATTAGCGGTTTTCTAGCCTTTTTTTAACTTTAACAAATTCGAAATTTTAAGCATGAAATATCAGTAGTTGTAATCTCTTATATTGAATTGAATGTGCGCTGCGTTTGTTTTATCGATGACGAAAGATTTACACCCCTGAAGGCAGTCTGTGTTCAAGTGCATTCGAGTCACTACTTTTCTCGACTATTTAATATTTTAGGTGACAACGAAGCGTCTACATTTTTATGTGATATTTGATACATTAAGAGACTTGTCATTTGACAATTATTGTTTTATTTTGTTGTGCAGTTATGTGTTTAAACTATGATTTTTTATTGCCAAAAGTGTAGACTAGATAACCTAAAATGTACCAGAGAATCTCTGGTTTTCTCTTGCCAGGGTAAAATTTTTAGTACAAGACAAAACAAAATTTCATGTTTTCTTGAGATCAACTACAAAATAGATTTTATTTCAAATTTAACATATTTAATTAGGAAATCTTAACTACTGAAAAGTTGCACAAATTAGTTGTCAAATTTTAACCTCGATTATCTCAAAACTATACTTTCGAACTAAGATCTTCAAAACGTCATAACATCGAATAAAAAAATATCAAAAACTGACCCCTGAAAAGAAAAGATCCCTTTTGTCAGCTTGCGTCACTCACTTATGTATGTATATCTACACAAGTGTGATTTTAAAGTTCTGCTCTTGTAAAACGCGTATTTGGTAAGACTATAATATTAATATAATACAATATAAACAAATTTGTGTGTTCTTTATATATGTACCAGCTGTTCCCACCACTTCCTTATACTGATTTGAAAGTAATCCACATAAAAACTTTAAGATATACATATGTAGTGTGCTTCAGATATATGTATATAGTTTATGTATTTACTTTATATAAAGGTACCCAGGAACTTAGGATTTATATAAAATTGTTTGGCGTTCTGTAAATAGCGTTTAAAATTTCCCGCTGACAAAAATAAAAGTTGTTGCCAAGTTCGCAGTACCATTGAATCGGTAAAATTGCGTAATTTCACTACTTTTCTATATTATCATATTCATAAATTAAGGGGTTGTATAAATGAGTAAGTTACTGTAATTAATAATGGCAGTGCAAATTTTCAAACTTAATTGCACCTCCGCAATAAAGAAACATCATGCTTTCATAAAAAAATCCATTTTTATTAAAATATGCTAAAATACAAAAGTATGAAGCTTCTTTGTCTTTATATTTTTATAACTTCAGATGATCATGTAGTATGTATTTCAACTAATTTAATTTTAAAAATTGTATTCAAACTTTTAAAAAACAAAAAAAAACTATTTTTAAATTTTTTTAACGGTTTATGTCAGCGTTTTTTTTTCGGACGAGTTAGCGGTTTCTAGCGTTTTTTTTTTTTTAAGTATTATCTGACGGGAATTGGTTTAATAGTTTTGGCAACACTGACGCTATAAGTAGCAATTTGTAGAACTTAGAAGCCTGGACTCATGTGCTAACCTCTTGTTTAGGGGTTGAAGACCATCCAACTCCTTTCGACCTGTTTTTCCAGATTCAGGCTCATTTTCCCCAAAAGTACATCGTCAAAGCTTTTGGAAATGCTGCAGTGACAGTTTTAACCTCAGGGGAGGAAGAGCTAAATATGTACAAATTTTCCGTTTATAATATTGCTGCATATATTCACATTTATTTTTATTTTTTATTCGCAATTATTCAGGTGGCGTTAATGGCCAACTACATTTAAATATGTACATATGTACTGGCAAACGATTTCGTAACAAATGATTTGGATAAAACAAATGCAACTTTTTGCGCCAATTATGCTCAAGAGATAACGTTTTGTGCCTAAAATACAAAAGTAACTAGTCGCTAAAATTTGGCCAAAAAAAAAAGAAAATTAATTAACCAGTTGGTTGCAATGGCGGGCGGATTCATTACTTTCACTGTTACTCAAGATGTCAAATTCCATATATAAATAACATTTCTTAACATATGGAATTCAATATTTCAGGAAACAGCGGCATTGTATGAGCGGAATTGTATCTTTTTTTAATATGGTCAAATTTTACTCAGTAGATTTTTTTTGTAAATTAGTCATTTGTTTCGAATAAATTATTTGTTTGATTTTTTTCTATAATTTTAGTAAACTTTTTTGTCTGATTTAGGCCCACTATTATAACTTACCTTTAGCTAAAGTTAGGATTTTGTTGGAGCTATAAATAGTTTTTCGTTATTAAAAGTAAGCTAAAAACCACTTTTAACTATCACGTACTATAAGGACAAGTTATAGCAATAAGCATTATCCTCATTATTATAACGAAAATCTACTTATCGCTCCAACAAAATCCTAACTTTAGCTAAAGGCAAGTTATAATAATGGGCCTTAGTTTGATTTTTTTTTTTTAATTTTCAGTAAACTTTTATGGTATAGTGACAGTGTTAGCATGATAACGCCCAATTATTGTTTCCGACTGTTCATTTCAAGGTTAGCACAATACTGTAAATCTAAATTTACAACGTTGAGTTAACAATTTAATGTTTCCATAATGTTAAAATGACAACCCCTAATTACAATTTTCAATGTTATCATAACACCGTTAGTATAAATTTGTAACGTTGATATAAAAAGAAAAATGTTAAACAATAAAGAATATATAACTTAAGCCACTTTTGAAGCAGTTATCGTAGGATCTTGCTGCAATGAACTTGTAATATACATGTTTCCCCGGATTGTTAATTTTTATGGGCGTCCAGAAGGAGGCTAAAGTCACATATGTAAACTCCAGTTGTTTTTAAGTTGTTAATTACTCTCGTATTGAAGAATGTGATCTCTCTACCATATCGCCGATTTCCCTTAAAGGTTCTTCCTTTTCTCCACAGATAAATAATAATTTTTCTTTCAGCAGGCTCAATTTCCTTTCTCTGAAGTCATGGCAAATAAATTAAGAATTCTTTCGCGATTGCATTGTAAACTTCTGCATGACTAGTTAGATATTAGAAATACAAAAAATTGATTGAAAGCAAATAAAATTATCAAGGTCTAAATGGTATTTCCTTTTTGTGCTCTGACTTTTTTTCTTACAAAATTGCATTTATTTAAATTATAGCAGCTATACGTGGATTCATCAACATTTTCTCATTTTAAATTTGTTCGTACTGGCTAGGAGTGACTTAAGTTACATAACAAGACACTAAAAAGATTGAACTCATGTTATGGGACACTAAACAGTAATATATAATAAATACGCTTGTACCCAGACTTTTTCTACCTAGTGTATGTATATAGAGTAACATATTTTTTTAAATCCTTTTGATTCTTAAATAGATGAGATCTCTGTTTTAAAACCTAGATGCATTAAACGCATAGACAACATCAGGATACCGACTACAAACTGTCAAACGTAAAATACATACGTTTATAGGTAAATGATCATTTTAAAGCATGACCACCCTTGTGGCTGTAATTAACTTTCTATTTTTGTATGCCACAATTTTAATTAATTCAACAAAAGAAAATGTCACAAAATTTTAAATTAAAAATTCATATACAAACAAAAAGTTTTAAAGGAAATATTTATTATTATTTGAAAAATAATAGGTATTTCTACAAGAATGCCTGAGTTTATACCATGTTTCCACGACAAAACGAAGCATTTGCTTCGCTCTCTGAATCATGATTGCGAATCATAATGTTTACACGACGCTACGTGCTTCGTTTTGTTTGGATTTTAAAATTTATTCAACGATTTTGTTTATTTTACCACTTGATATTTATATATAAGCAACACTTTTTTTAAAATTGCGATAAAAATTAGTGAAGAGACAAATTATTCATGCTTCGCAAGCAGATTCAAACTGAATCATCTCAAAACAAAGTGCTTCGCTCTCAAAATTTTGTATGGCGAAGCACGTTGATTCAAACATGATTGGAATGTGAAGCACGAATGATAGAGCAGAGCGAAGCATGAATATCGGGCTCCGTAGAATCGTGCTATTACGATGTAGCTGTCGTCTTCAATACCATTAAGTAGCTGACTACACGGCGACAATTGTAGCCAACGGAATTTGTCTCATTTAGCTGCGTAGCCGTTGTCTTCTATTTCTTTAAAGCATGAATAATGAGTTTTTTTCTCATATAACATTTTAATTTATGTAGACTCAACAATATGGATAATGCGTTACATTATATACATGTCTGTATAAATAAAATCACTCTTACTTGTTTTCTTTTTTATTTGCATATTTTGTGTTCATATAATTAAGATATTTGAAAAAAAGATAGTTATCACATGAATATAGAATCTTTTATTAATTTATTCTCTAGCACATCGTTGTGTAATAGTTTGGAACAATTCAGCATATTGGGATAAATTTAGCTGCTTCCATTCCACCTGCATCATTTTCATTAAAATGGGCTTCTTTTTGAATTTGAGTGAAGCTACTGCTCTTTTTAATCCCCTATTGATTTTCTATAGGATTTCATTAACGACGTTGTGCTGGCCAATATAAGGTATTAATTTGAATGTTTGGAGTCATTATCTTGTTCAAATGTTCAAGCTAAACGTAAAAAATACAATTTTTTGTATAGAGTTAAATAGGTTTCCAGTTTTGAAATGAATTAAAATTTATTTATTATTGTGTTACATTTTTGTAAACGTGAAAAATATGTTTATTATAAACAATCTTTGGTACAACCATGTGTGTGTCTTGCCCCTATTACGGTTTACAACTCAACTCAGTTGAGTTGTCTAAAAGGCAACTTAAAGACAACTGCTACTGATGAGTTGTAATTTGAAACAACTGCTATTGATGAGTTGTAATTTTACTTTTGTTAACCGAACTAACACAGGGTTGTAAACGGTGAAACTACAAAAGAGTTGTAACACAATTCAAAATCAATCACCTTTATTGTGTTTGGCGTAGTTGAAAAACGACAACTGTCGTTTTTGCTGTCGAATATGAAATTATATGTTACCGTCTAAAATTTACGACAGGCAAAATTTTGTAGTTAAATCATAATGTAATAGATTAAACTGAATTAAATGATTTTGAAACAGCCTGTTAAAAAAGTGTCAAACAAATGTTTATAAATAACAATATTACTGTGCAAATAAAAAAGTGTTGGTGTATATTGTTCTTCAATTTCGTCAATACTGGTGGTATTAGCAGCTAGGTTTGGCTCGGGGTCTGGTGAAACAATTTGCGGTCTTTTTTAGTCCAAATGCGTCTTTATGTTGGAAAAGCGTACACATGTCCAATAAATTAATTGCTGCTTCTGCTGGTCCGCCACCTGTAGCATAACTTTCTACTTTGTTATGAACAAGCTTTCTTTTCAATTTAAGTTTAAAATTTCTCCACACCTTCTCCGGAACGGGATGCGGGACCAAGATAATTCAAATCTTCGGAAACGGCGTTTCAACTTTCTTTAATATTTATTGGCTTTAAACCTTTATGAAAGCCTTTTGCCAAATAAGGTTTTTGTTCCATTATTTCCACTTATTTGGCAAATTGTGCTGCAGTTGTAATTTTACGCTAAAATTCATATCATACATAGAATAAAATAAACAATTTGAAAATATTTAATACATATGTATATTTTTTGTATATTTGAATTTTTCTTCCATTGAACTTATTTTTTATTTGATTTGAATATTTTTTTTTTCATATTTTATTTATTGAATCTTCAAATATATTTTTGAACTAACAATAATTACTCATATCTTAAGCCTAAAATAAAAATAAATATACTAGGTATGTCCAGCCAGTGCTAGACAAAAAAAGATGTATGTTTCACGGTTGCTTCTATCATTTGCGGGTCATGCCTCTGATGTTCGGGTGAGAGAAGAAATTTCCCTCCTTCTGAGACGAATGTACCCACGTTCATTTAGCATTTTGCGAGCCAGCGGATTTGGATGTGTTTTAAGCTTCTTCAAATACGTTACTGCATATTTCGCTATTTCTGCTTTAACTGATGGCACGTTTAGATCTTTGTGGATGTTCGAGTTTCTTATGTACCAGGGAGCAACTGTGATCATCCGTAGAATCTTATTTTGACGTCTTTGGATTTTTTCTATATTGCTAGCTGAGGCAGTGCCCCATAATTGAACGCCATAACACCAAATTGGTTTTAGAATTGACTTGTACAATAAAAGTTTGCAATCTAAAGCGAGAGTAGAATTTCTGCCGATAAGCCAGTTTAGTTCGACTGCTTTTAACTTCATTTGTGTTAACTTTGATTCTATGTGGCATTTCCAAGTAAGGCGCCGGTCAAGATGTATGCCGAGATATTTCACGTCTGAAAGCTGAGGTATCATTTGGTTATTTATGTGAATAGGGGGGCAAGATTCCCTACGCAGTGTAAAAGTTATGCGAGTACATTTTTGTTTATTGGGGAACTCCGGCTTCAATTGGCTCAGGTGAGCTTAAAAAATTGCCTTCTTTAACAATGAATTTCCGATCAGTTAAATAACTATCTAACAGCTTATATAAGTTTGCGGGCAAATTCAGTTTCAACTTATAATTTAGGCCATCGTGCCATACCTTATCGATAAAAAGCGCAGAGCAGTATTTTTTTTTCTTCAAAGGTCTTCTTAATTACGTTAATTAACCTGTGAGTATGTTCGATTGCACTATATTTTTTTCTGAACCCAAATTGATGGTTTGGAATACATCCTTTGTCGCTTAGAACGGGGTTCAGCTTATTTATTAACATCCTCTCAAACAGCTTTGAAATATTTGATAAAAGACTTATAGGTCTGTATAATTCAACTTTTGTGTGGGCTTTTCCTGGTTTAGGAATTATAGTTATTAACGAAACCTTCCAACCTGAAGGAAAGTACTCAAGCCGTAAAATGGCGTTAAAAATAAAAAGAATAATTTTGCGAGTTATATGGGGCAACTCAAATAACATTTTATTACTGGTTTTATCTCAGCCAGGGGCTTTCTTGGTGTTTAAATCTGTAATTACCCTTTCAATGTCACTAAAATGAAATATTAAGGGTACAGCAGCACTAGATTCGACAGTTGGCAAATCAACTGCATCAATCAATACATTTGGAGTAAAGACCTTTTTCAAATGTTCAACAAATAATTTGCCTTTTTCGGTATCATTCCTTGCCCAGCCTCCAGACGAAGTTCGCAAGGGAGGCTTATGTACTACTGGCCTTTTAAGGTTTCTACACGCACGCCATAATGAATAATCTGATTGAGGAGTTCGGTCAAGGTCTTTTAAATAGTTTTTCAGATATGCTGCTCTTCGGGATTCTAGTAAATCTCTTAGCAGTTTCGTGCATTCTTTAAGTCTGCTCTTAAGTTGAGGAGATCTGTGCGATTGCCACTCTCTGCGAATTTTTCTTATCTCAGCCAAGAGCCTCTCGACGTCAACAGAATAGATTTGATTATGTCTTATTAGTTGTCGGGTTACTGTTGCGTGTTGGGCAGTTAATTTAAGATTTTGATCAAAATCAGTAAGACTTTGCTCTACGTCTTCTGGAGTTCTTAGAGAGATATTTTCCGAACAATGAGTACTGAGATATTTTTTTATAGTTCAACCAATTAATGCTTGTGCAAGTTGTTGGCGACACGATATTTTGCTGGTTCCATATATAGACAATAGTGGGTGAATGATCTGAGGATAATTTAAGTGACGCTTCAACTTCAATAATTTCTTTTGAAATACCTTTAGTTACGCCAAAATCAATAACATGAGCTATTTTTTGCTGATCAGTAGGCCAATAGGTGGGTTGTCCACTCGATATCACGTTTAGACTCATTTTTGAAATCGTGTCAAACAAAACACGACCTTTTGGAGTAATTAGTCTTGATCCCCAAAACGTATGTTTAGCGCTGTAGTCGCCTGATGCTATGAAACAGTGACCTAGTGATTTGAAGTAATCGCTATATTGACTCTCTGATATATGAAACCTAGGAGGTGAATAAATCGAAGAAATAACTGAGCTTTGAGGAAATTCTTCAATGCATATGTTTGTTGCTTGAAGGTAATCTTCACAAAAATCACACAGTAAATAACGTTTGATTCGAGCCTTTATTAGTATTGCTGAATCACCACATGCTCTGCCACGGGGGTATTTGGTGTCATATAAGATATAGCCATTTATTTTAAAAAAGCTATTTGTTGTTAAGTGAGTCTCTGCAATCAGCATGACATCAATTTGTTCCTTCTTAAGGAAGTACTCGAGTTTATTTTTGTGTTGGCGCAATCCGTTTGCGTTCCAGAAACATATTTTTAAACAGTTCATGGTTTGTTAAGTAACGCCTGCAACATAGTAGATTGCATGCGTACCATTTCTTGCATCATGCTGCTCATAGAGCTCATAAAACTGTTTATATTTGAGGATTTGATCAAAATTAATAATTGTTCCACGTCTTCTCTTTTTCTCAGCGGTATATTTTCCGAACAGCGAGTACTGAGATACTTTCTATATTTCAACCTTAATCATTTCTCTCGAAATACCTTTAGTCACGCCAAAATCAATAACATCAGCTATTTTTTGTCGATCAGTAGGCCAATATGTGGGTTGTCCGCTTGATATCACATTCAGACGCATTTTTGAAATAGTGTCAAATAAAACATGACCTTTTGGAGAAATAAGTCTTGATCCCCAAAACGTATGTTTAGCGTTGTAGTCGCCTGAAGCTATGAAACAGGGACCTACTGATTTGTAGAATTCGCTATATTGACTCTCTGATATTTGAAATCTAGGAGGTGAATAAATCGAAGAAATAACAAAGTTTTGATGATATTCTTCAATACAGATGTTTGTTGCTTGAAGATAGTCCTCACAAAAATCACACAGTAAATGATGTTTAATTCGAGCCTTTACTACAATTGCTGAACCACCACATGCTCTACCACGGGGGTCTTTAGTGTCATATAATATATAGCCATTGATTTTAAAAAAGCTATTTGTTGTTAAATGAGTCTCTGAAACCATCATGACATCTATTTGTTGGTTCTTCAAGAAGTACTCGAGTTCTTTTTGTGTTGGCGTAAGCCGTTTGCGTTCCAGAAACATATTTTTAAACAGTTCATGGTTTGTTAATAGATTGCATGCGAACCATTTCTTGCATCATGCTGCTCATAGAGCTCATAAAACTGTTTAACGAATGCACTAATTTCTCGATACTTGCTTCGAGACGATTGTAGTTACCAGATGGTGTTTGTTTTTTAGCTTCTGGATGCATATTTAGGGTAGAATTGGTTGGAGGTGTCGCTTTGTGTGCTGAAACAGAATTGGATTTTAACATATCCGCCTATGAAACATGTTGGGTTGTTGGTTGATGTAACTGGGGGTAATGCACATTTGCTCGATATTGTGGCTTCTTAGCAGGAGTATTTAATTTTTGGGTTGACTTCCTTACCATAGAAAAAACTGGACAGCCTCTGTAATTGGCAGTGTGGTTTCCACCGCAATTGCTACATTTTTTAAAATTAGTGTCATTCTTAGGTTTATCGCATTGAGCGGAACAATGTAGCTCACCACACACTACGCAAACCGGTGGCAACTTATAATATGCCCTAGTATGGCCATACTCTTGGCAATTCAGGCACTGGATGGGTCCTGATCGCTTATGTGGCTCCTCCATTGTAATTTTTCGGTGCAGTAAGTATTTCAGATTGTAAATAGGATGCGTTTCGTTTTTCTTCAATCTCATATCTACAGGTTCAAGTTCAACTCGAAAATGTGGTTGGGGCACACGTTCTCTATTTCTGAGATTATCTACATGTTTTACCTTAAATCCCGCTTTTTGTAGGCCAGCTGGATCCACATATGAATCTATACCTTTAATAACTACCTGTAGACCTTTGCTGCTCTTGAGTTGATAGGTATAAAAGTTTTTCTTACATTTTTGAAATTCATCTACTGTTTTACGATAGCTGGTTTCGTCATTGAATTGAATTTTCGTCTCGTTGATGTTACCACGTTTAATAGAAACCACATAAAATGAATTCTCCCCAATAACTGAAATAAATTTCTTTATTAGTTCGTTCGAGTTTTTCTCCCTTAAGAAAATTGGAGGAGGTTTCGACGACTTGGGTGCCGTTTTTGATTCACTGGTTACACTATCTAAAATAGCAATACGATTGTGGGAATTTATTCCGTTCGAATCCTTTTCTTTGTGTACTTTAGACATTGGTGCACAATCACGTATCTGTCCATTCACACTTGCGTTTTGGGCTTTTGGGCACTTTCCACTATTGTTATGGTCGAGCTGTTTTTAGAAGGCGACGATGATTTATTCACTTTTATTTTATTGTCATCACTTAGTAATAAGGGTGAACAAGAACGCGTGAGGTATAATGGAGTAGTATTTAAAAACACATCAGTTTTTGTGTTTTTATTTATTTCGCTGTTTTCATCAGCATTTATCGCACTTTTCTCAAAAATATTTAAATTTTAGTGGCTCATAAAGAGCCCTCACACTGTTCTGTTTGTATTTCTTTTTATTCAACTAAAATGCCGTTGTAAAAAAAGAAGACAAAAAATACAACAACTTTGTTGTTCTGTATAAAACAAGTTTTTATTGTTTTTGTTTGTTTGCAGTTTAAAAGCAACACGTCCGCTGTGTTCGACGAAAAAACTATAATTGATTTAATATGTCGTGAGGAAATATCTTAACGACAATTTTTTGCACTTTTGACAGACAAATACGCCAAACACGGTACCGTTTGAAGGTCGTTTTGTAATAGATTTCGCAAAGTGTCGTGTTCATTAACGTTTTACGCCAAATACGGTACCATTTTTCAAATACAAACTTTCGTCGCAAAAACGCCAAACACAATAAGGGTGAATATTTAAATTAATATTATATTAATATACTTTTTTTGAAGTGAAGTAATGCGTTTAATACTAAGAACTATTTATATTCGAATGGCTTCCATAGACTGATTGATAGTGATCTAGTCTCAGTATGGGTTGCTGTTTCGATTTCCCTTAAAGTTTTCTGCATGCAGACAAGCCAGAAGTATCAGTCTTTAACAGAAATCGAAACAGCAACTGAAAGACTGAGAGACTGTGTATATAAATCTGCATATGTTGTCGCGGCGATGCCACCTTATATAAATTCGCCTTGGTTTTGGTTTATATTTTTAAAATGATTGTAGTTAGCTTTTTTGATTTCGTTCGCTGTTTTTTATTGTAAAATATTAAAAATTTGTAAGAACGTGCATATTCACAATGTACACAATATTCAATAAAAAAAACCTATTTTAAATTTTTTTTTACTTACATGGTTTTACGTTTCATATGACGATGATGTTAATAATTGTTTAATTGTCATTTTTAATAAGAAAAATGAAAACATACATAAAACCGATTAAACGAAAAAAAGTCTAATCGAATACTTTAATAATAATATTTGCTTCTATTGTTTATCTTTGCAGACTATACGTGATTTTATGACAACACCTGAAGCCATTTACATGGTTCGAGAAACTAAAAAACTTTTAGCTCGGAAGGAGAAAATGAAACAAAATGTTCGAAAACCGGCGGTAACATCAACAATATTTGCGCGAGGGTATTCACAACAGCAGCAACAACAAAATTTTTCTAGTCGTGCCTTACCCAGCCTGGAACCTGATTATGGAATCATACGCAATAAGCCATATATATTTATATCCTCTGTATATGCCTTCGATACAATTTTATATAAATTGGAAATTGATATTTTCTAAATGAGTTGTTTATTTTGCCCGTATGTTGCGTGACTTCTAATTATTTAATAGTTCTATAGTTCTATTTTATATATAACTAAACTGTGTAGCTTATAGCGTAGACAGACGACAGAGTTAATATGCATTAACAGCTTTAATTCAAATTAATTTGTGAATTATCGTTAATTTGCATTAGCAGTCCTAATTCAAATTAAATTGGGAATTTATACTGAATTTAGCTATTTCAATATCGCAACACAGTCGACAATCAATCAGATAATGACAAATTATTGAAAAATTTCAATTATGGAGCAGTTTCAGAGAAAGTAATTTCAGCTTTCTTTGAAATAAATGCTAATTTTTCACTAACAGCATAGCTGCCAATCGCACTTTCCGCCTTCTATCCATTCAATCAATATATATGTAAATTCTAAATAAATTTACTTGACAAACAATGCTAAATGCATTGTTTCTCATTTCGTCTGTCAGGGTAAAGTTTTAATTCACATTAGTGAGTTTTTAATGCAAATTAACTCTGTCGTCAGTCTACGCTATTAGATTATTCGGTCTAGTATAATCTAATATGTAACTTTGGCGTTGTTTACCAGCATGTGTGTTAAATTTAGTGATTTTTTCTTTTCAGTTAACATTTGTTTTTAAAATTATAATTTTTTGTTGTTGTAAGTTATTCTTGTTCAGTTTTTATTTTTCCTTTTATTTTAACACCTGTAACTAAAAAATTGATTGTATTTCTCTATTATTTATTACTCTTTTAATTTTACTGAAGACTCAGATAAATCTATATTTTTTATTTATTTTTACATGTCACAAATAATTGAACTTTTCTCTTAGGACTAAAATTTATACATTATTTCACCTTAATGGGTTTTTAGTGTATGTTACTGTTAGTCTATGTTACTTGTAAGTTATATATTTTTTATAAATTAAATTTTGTAAATTTTATGCAAATAAAAAACAAAATTGTATGAAATATACATCTTTTATCTTTCTAAAGCAACCCATACACGACATGTTTTTTCCATATGACTTTAACTGTGTGAGTCGGATGTAGTTCTGTATGTCTGTCAAAATTGTTGTTTTACAGAACACTTTTTATATTTGGTCACAAACGCACATGTAAAATTACACTTATGCTCATATAATTAAGTCACTCACATGGTTGTACTAAAGATTGTTTATAAACATACTTTTCACAATTTCAAAAAAATCGATGCAAATGGTCTTGCAAAAGTGCAAGTGCATAATATCATAGCTTTTTGTGAAATCCAACAACAAAATACCCATTGTTTTTGGTAAATTTGAAAGATATAACGCATTTGCACTTTCGCAAGTCCACTTGCATCAAACACTGAATACCGCTAATATTAAATACATTTTAATTCATTTTAAACTTAGAAACCTATTTTTCTTTTAGAATTAAGTGTATACGAAATATTGTATTTTTTTTTTTTATTTGCATATTTTGTGCTCATATAATGAATATAGAATCTTTTATTAATATTTTCTTATATTAGAATAATATTAAGTTAAAAAACCCCTATTTCCTAGCACTTGAGCAAGTCGTTTTGGCATAGTTTGGACCAATTCAGCACATTGGGCTGGACTTAGTCGCTCCCTTCCATCTGCATATTTTTCATTAAAATAGGATTGTTTTTGAATTTGCGTAAAGCTACTGCCCTTTTTATAATCCCCTATTGATTTTCTATAGCATTTAATTTACGATTTTTTGTGGCCAATATACGGTCTTAATTTTATTCCCAGCAACCTAGTTTTTGGCACTACGCATGTATGTATGCTGTGTTTGGGCCATTATCTTGTTGAAATGCCCAAGCTAAACGTTATTAATCCACTTAATTATATTCCAAATGATTCTCTAATACACTACTGTTCATTTCACTTGTCAGTTTTCCTACACTTTTAACATCTTGACCAACTCTTGACGACGCACAGAGGGGTATTTTGCCAATCTAGCCGAAAATTAGTCCAAAAATTAAATTTAAGAAATGTAAGAAATTTAAGTACGCAGATCGACAGACAACAAAATTCTGCATCTAGTAGTGTAATTTGTCGTTTTGGGACACTGTTAAACTCAGGAAAGTTTAGTAAATCGCACGTTTTTATTGACTTTTTACGATTTTGTGAGGTTTGCAATATTTTTTTTTTTTTATCTAAACGAATAAAGATTTTAAATTGATTTTTTCCTGTGAATGGCTATATTAACAGCTAGTCTAGTCATATTAGTTTTTCGAAAAATTTTTGTTTTAAATTTTTATGATAAAAATGTCTATGGAAAGAAAAATATTTTTTTGTTCACTATTTTGTCAAAGAAACCTTTTTGGCAGTCATAAAATGTTTTTGATTTTTAAGTTGTTTTAAATAAATTAATTAATTTTGAAAATTTTAATTATTATTAGTCGAACTGTTTATGTATTACATACAATGAAATTTTGTAATCAAACTTAAGTTCGTTTTTATTCTCTCTAAGAAAGAATTAATTAAATTACAAATTAGGTGATAATATTAAAGAAAAATTGGGAAAATTTAATTTTTAGACACCAGCACGAGCGGAATGCACATTTTCTAGACAGCCACGTCCGTCATCAGCACTCTTGTATCTATCTACTTAGGGTAGTGTTTAGTTGTAAGCATCATCTATTTAACCAACCAAACCTAGATAAAGGAATACGAGAAAACTTGTATTCAATTATCAATCGTCAGTTCTGTTTTTAGCGTTGACAAGTGCGGACGCGATTTTTTTTTAAGCTCGCATTAACAAAAAACAAAACATACATTGTGTGAATAATTTAAAACAAACAAACCTGTTTTAATACCACAACAAAGTTGTTTGTAAAATATTTTTTTTCTTTATTTTTATTTTTTACAACGGCATATTGAATTGCTACTTTTAAAATAAAACAAAAACAATAAAGGCTAATGAGCCTCTTTAATTTAAGCAATAAAAATGTGGACAATATTGTACTAAATAAAAACAAAAAAAAAACTGAAAATAATTTGTGTGTAAATGCTACGCCAGTTATACGTGCCCTATCTTGTTCGTCGCTACTAAAGCCCTTTTCACACTATTATACTGAGTATTGAGACTTGTCAAATACTTAAATCCAATGAGAAAGTGTGAAAGTAGTATGTTATCAAAATGTGAAATAATACGGAAAGAAATTTAACATCCCATAATACCAAACCATTTTTAGAAAATTTTCTAAACGATAACATTTTTCATTGTATCAGGGTTGTGTTTTTTTTAAAGCAAAGAACCAAGCTGAGTGAGTCGCAGCCTATAGTTCGCCGCCGCCGATAATATTTTTTCTTTGTCCTGCACCTGCCTTAAATTGCCATCAGTCTTAACGCCTACATATGTACTTTGTTTCTGCCATGCCTAGAAATTGTTGGATGTACGTATTATTTTTTTGTTTTGTTTTTTATTTTTTCTTATTAACCGAAAACTTGCACGGCCAAACAAACTTAAGACCCGGCACCTCTACCGTCCACATAAAATTGCTCAGCCGACGCCGTTCAATGTCTCGTCTCGGCTTGTTCCTTTGCTGATTTTTTTCATTTTATTTGAAGTGTGATATTGTGAAAACGAAATGTTATGTTACGTTAGATTTTTTGACAATCACTCAATTCTCATTGGATTTCTATCTTACAAAATCCAATGAAAATCTTAATACTCAGTATTATAGTGTGAAAGGGGCTTAAGCGATGACAATAAAATAACTACAAACAAATCGCCTTCTGAACACAGTGTTGCCAAAGATAATATGGATAGTGTAGAAAAACCCAAGACGCAAGTGGGAATGGACAGATACATAACTGTATTGAAAAGAGGTCGAAGCCCTAAATCTTCGGAGATTGCACCAATGGCTAAAGTACAAAAAGCCAAGGACTCTAACGGAATAAATTCCCATAATCCCACCACCAATTTTTTTAAGGGAGAAAAATTCAAATGAATTAATAACTAAGTTAATCTCAGTTATCGGAGAAAACTCATTCTATGTAATTCCTATCAAGCGTGGTAACATTGATGAAACTAAAATTCAATTTATAGACGAAAGTAGTTATCGTAAAGCAGTAAAGGAGTTTGAAAGCTGCAAAAAGAACTACCTACCAGCTGAAGAGTAGCAAAGGGCTACAGGTAGTAATCAAAGGTGGTAATCAAAGGTGTAGATGTTAATCCAGTGGAAATAAAAGCTGGCCTCCAAAAAGCAGGATTTAAGGTTAAAACCGTTGACAATCTCAGAAATCGAGAGCGTGTCCCTCAACCTTTATTTCGCGTTGAACTGGAGCCTGGGGATATTAGATTGAAGAAGAACGAAACGCATCCCATTTATAATCTAAAATATCTGTTACACCGCAGGATAAGTGTAGAGGAACCACATAAGCGGTCAGGACCCGGGCAGTGTTTAAATTGCCAAGAATATGGCCATACAAGGGCGTACTGCAAGTTGCCTCCGGTTTGCGTTGTGGGTGGAGAGCTTCATTGTTTCGCCCAATGCGACAAACCAAAGGATGACTCGAAGGTTAAAAAATGTAGCAATTGCGGTGGAAATCACACCGCTATCTACAGAGGCTGTCCAGTTTTTTCTATGGTAAGGAAGTCAACTCAGAAATTAAATACTCCTGCTAGGCAGCCACAATACCAAGCAAATTCTCATTACCCTCAGTTAGCTCAACCCACAACCAAACATGTTTCATACGCGGATATGTTAAAATCCAATTCTGTTTCAGCACACAAAGCGACACCTACAACCAATTCTACCCTAAATATGCAGAAGCTAAAAAACAAACACCATCTGGTAACTACAATCGTCTCGAAGCAAGTATCGAGAAATTAGTGCATTCGTTAAACAGTTTTATGAGCTCTATGAGCAGCATGATGCAAGAAATGGTTCGCATGCAATCTATGATGTTGCAGGCGGTACTTAACAAACCATGAACTGTTTAAAAATATGTTTCTGGAACGCAAACGGCTTACGCCAACACAAAAAGAACTCGAGTACTTCTTGAAGAACCAACAAATAGATGTCATGATGGTTTCAGAGACTCATTTAACAACAAATAGCTTTTTTAAAATCAATGGCTATATATTATATGACACTAAAGACCCCCGTGGCAGAGCATGTGGTGGTTCAGCAATTGTAGTAAAGGCTCGAATTAAACATCATTTACTGTGTGATTTTTGTGAGGACTATCTTCAAGCAACAAACATCTGTATTGAAGAATATCATCAAAACTTTGTTATTTCTTCGATTTATTCACCTCCTAGATTTCAAATATCAGAGAGTCAATATAGCGACTTCTACAAATCAGTAGGTCCCTGTTTCATAGCATCAGGCGACTACAACGCTAAACATACGTTTTGGGGATCAAGACTTATTTCTCCAAAAGGTCATGTTTTATTTGACACTATTTCAAAAATGCGTCTGAATGTGATATCAAGCGGACAACCCACATATTGGCCTACTGATCGACAAAAAATAGCTGATGTTATTGATTTTGGCGTGACTAAAGGTATTTCGAGAGAAATGATTAAGGTTGAAATATAGAAAGTATCTCAGTACTCGCTGTTCGGAAAATATACCGCTGAGAAAAAGAGAAGACGTGGAACAATTATTAATTTTGATCAAATCCTCAAATATAAACAGTTTTATGAGCTCTATGAGCAGCATGATGCAAGAAATGGTACGCATGCAATCTACTATGTTGCAGGCGTTACTTAACAAACCATGAACTGTTTAAAAATATGTTTCTGGAACGCAAACGGATTGCGCCAACACAAAAATGAACTCGAGTACTTCCTTAAGAAGGAACAAATTGATGTCATGCTGGTTTCAGAGACTCACTTAACAACAAATAGCTTTTTCAAAATAAATGGCTATATCTTATATGACACCAAAGACCCCCGTGGCAGAGCATGTGGTGGTTCAGCAATACTAATAAAGGCTCGAATCAAACATTATTTACTGTGTGATTTTTGTGAAGATTACCTACAAGCAACAAACATCTGTATTGAAGAATTTCATCAAAACTTAGTTATTTTGGGGATCACGCCTAACTCCAAAAGGTCGTGTTTTGTTTGACACAATTTCAAAAATGCGTCTGAATGTGATATCGAGTGGACAACCCACCTATTGGCCTACTGATCGACAAAAAATACCGGATGTTATTGATTTTAGCGTAATTAAGGGTATTCCAAGAGAAACGATTAAAGCTGAAGCGTCACTTGAATTATCCTCAGATCATTCACCCACTATCGTCTATATATGGGACAAACAAAACATCATATCACCAATGACTACCTCAAGCATTAATTGGTTGAAATATAGAAAGTATCTTAGTACTCATTGTTCGGAAAACATCCCGCTAAGAACACCTGAAGACGTAGAGCGGAGTCTTATTGATTCTGACCAATACCTCAAATCAGCTGCCCAACATTCAACAATAACCCGACAATTAGCTAGATACAATCAAATTTATTCTGCAGATATCGAACGGCTCTTGGCTGAAAAAAGAAAAATTCGTAGAGAATGGCAATCACAGAGATCTCCTCAACTCAAAAGCAGACTTAAAGAATGCACGAACCGGCTAAGAGACATGCTGGAATCTCGAAGAGTAGCATCCCTGAAAAACTATTTGGCCCGTAACATACTAACTGAACCTGGTTACATTCGACTAAGAAGGAGGGACACTGCTTCTCTCATCCGTACATCAGAGGGATAACCCGCAAATTTCAGTAACCGTGAAACATACATTTTTTTTGTCCAGCACTGGTTGGACTTAACATGTATCTTTTTATTTTTAGACTTAAGATATGAGTAATTATTGATAGTTCAATTATATTGAAGATACAATAAATAAAAAATTTCGAAAAAAAGGACAATAGTTATGTACGGTTGATGGTGTAGTATTAAAACAATATGTGAAATATTTCAACCATTCATCCCAATCTGTTTTATCTATTGAAATATAGGAACGCACATATTCATTGAAAGTTCTATGACTTCTTTCTATTGTTCCTAGAGTTTGATGATGGTGGGCCGTTGAGGTTAGTTTTTCTATTTTGAGGAGACTACACAATTACTCCAATATGGAATTTTTGTATTCTGTTCCCATGTCCGAAATGAACGTCTTCATCGGGCCATAGGTAAGAATAAAATTCTCAAATATCGATTTAGCGACTGTCTTAGCGCTTTTGTCCTTAATGGGTATCGTAACTAAATACTTAGTTAGGTCACATATAATTATAATTGCATATTCATTCCCAGTGAGAGACATTGGAAATGGTCCTATTGTGTCTACGTATACTGTGTCAAATGCTTTATATGGTGTAGGCGTGATAGTCATTGGAACTTTGTTGTGTTTGAAAGTTTTTGACAGTTTTGACATGATTTAACATACTTATGTCCTTTGTCATGTTCTTCCAGTAGTAATACTTTTTTATTTTTTGAATTGTTCTATAGATTCCATAATGTCCTCCTTCTATGGGATCATCGTGATATTTCAGCATTATTTCAAGAACTGCCTTGGCATTCTTATTATTAATTTGGGTCACCTCATTCAATAGGGCTATTTTCAATTTCTTTAAATATTTATTGCCCATAATCTTAAATTCATTTGTTGAGATAAATTCGAAAATTTTCTCACTAGGTGCCACTTGTAAATTTTCAATATTCAGTTTACCGGCCACTTTCTCAAGCCTAAAGAAAAATTGTCCTAAGTCAATTTTCTTATTAGTAAACAAATCATTTATTTGCATATTTGCAATGACAGATTTTCCACCCTTAATATAACATTTTGCGGGTGTAATCTTCAATTTAATATATTTTCTGACGTCAGTGTTCTTCAATGGTATATATATATATTAGGCTCTTTATCTGTGCTGAATTTATGCTGATTATTTGTTTTACTACTGTCTTTTTCTTTTTTTATTTGTCATCGACCTAGTCGTGATCTTAAGAACATTATTTAATTTTTGGTTCATGTCTTAATTCATTCATTGTAATTCTTGATAACGCATCGGCAACGTAATTGTTTTTTCCTTATTTAAAATTAACTTTGAAGCTAAATTCGAAAATTCTATTGTAGTTTGAGCCATTTTTATGCTATGAGCCGTATTTCCTAACTCCTAACGATTTTCTACAGTTTATTATATCTATACTTATGATAAAACAGTAACTTATTGCTCCATAAAGGACATTTAATTTTATAATAATATATTTTCTTATTGGACCATTTTACAATTATTTTAAATTATTAGATAAATTGTTATTTATTTTCTTAAATTACATAGGTATATATATATATATATATATATATATATATATATATATATATATATATATATATATATATATATATATATATATATTTTTTTTTCCTTATTTAAAATTAACTTTGAAGCTAAATTCGAAAATTCTATTGTAGTTTGAGCCATTTTTATGCTATGAGCCGTATTTCCTAACTCCTAACGATTTTCTACAGTTTATTATATCTATACTTATGATAAAACAGTAACTTATTGCTCCATAAAGGACATTTAATTTTATAATAATATATTTTCTTATTGGACCATTTTACAATTGTTTTAAATTATTAGATAAATTGTTATTTATTTTCTTAAATTACATAGGTATATATATATATATATATATATATATATATATATATATATATATATATATATATATATATATATATATAAATTTCGCCTCGAGCGGTTAACGCTTACAGGCCCTTAATTGCAATATAGTTTGGCGCAATTTTATTATTAAATTACATAAAAAATTTTTTTGTTTAAATTATTCTAAAAAATAGGCATCTCTCTTCTTTGGTGACAATTGCACGTTTGGCCAGGCTATTTCCTTTTATTTTGTTGGATGGCAGGATTTGTCCTCTTCGTCTTGGATTTCATATTTGGCAACAGGATCGGTCCTCTCTCTCTTGGATTTTTCTTCGTTTGGTTTATACTTTGGTTTTATACTTGGTGTTCCGCGGTTAGAGCTACCAAGTGACTTTTTATTATTCTTGTTATACTTACAAAAGTCTTCTGCTTATATACTATTTGGTTGAGTGTTTTTACAAATCACACTCAACCTCGTAATTCTATTCTTTTATTAGTCTCTACCTTAACATAATAAAATACCAGGCAATCATGAATTTTGAGTGATTTCCAAAATTCATGATTGAGTGAAACTTTAAAATTTAAAGTGTTTAAATCTATGGGAACCATATGGGAAATATGATCTATTTATTAACAGTTTTTATTTTAATAATTTTTATTTAAAACTGAAATATTTTGGGTTGTAATATGAAGCGTGCTGATCGGCGTGTGCGGAAAAAAAACTCAAGGGCATTTTAGTGGTGCATTAATTTGAAGGCCACTTGACTGTTGTTTACTTAAACTGTGTGTGGGAATTTATTATTGTTAATGCAATGCAACAACAACAACAACAATGTATGTTTGTTTGTTACTCCACTTGAACATTAATATTTATTTGCCGTACCAAATGTGTAGGTAATTAAGACTGTTTGTTACAGTACATGTGTGATGGTTATACTAACCGATCAGTCACACTACAGATCATTTGAAAAAGGTTTTCACTCCAAATATGTGTACTGATATAGTTGAGTTGCCACCAGTAGAGACTAGTGCCGAAGTACACCTAAGATTTGAATTTAGCGATATTGAAAGGGCAATAGCGGATTTAAACACCAAAAAATCCCTTGGGGTTGATAAAACAAGTAACAAGATGTTAGTTGAGTTGCCCCTTATAGGTCGCAGAATGATTCTGTTTGTTTTTAATGCCATCTTACGTCTTGAGTACTTTCCCACAGAGTGGAAAGTTTCTTTGATTACTATGATTCCTAAACCAGAAAAAGGCCACACAAAAGTAGAATCATACAGACCTATAAGCTTTTTATTAAACATGTCAAAGTTGTTTGAGAGAATATTAATAACTAAGCTGAATCCAATTCTTAACGCGAAAGGATGTATTCCGAACCATCAATTCGGCTTCAGAAAACAACATAGTACGATCCAACAAACACACAGATTAGTAAATGTAATTAAAACGACATTTGAAGAAAAAAAATACTGTTCTGCGCTCTTTATCGACGTTTCTCAAGCATTCGTTAAGGTTTGACACGAAGGCCTAATATTTAAGCTAAAGCTGAACTTGCCCAAAAACTTGTATAAGCTTTTAAAAGATTATTTAACGAATCGCAAGTTTTTACTAAAAGAAGGTGACTTTTTAAGCTCGCCACAGCTCATTGAAGCCGAAGTTCCCCAAGGTAGTATTTTGGGACCAATTTTATATTTACTGTACACATCGGATATGCCAATTAACACCCTAGTCCACACATCAACTTTTGCAGATGACACAGCTTTTTTAAGCATTCATGAAAGTGCCCAAAAAGCATCAAACCTTTTACAAGACCACATACTCAATTTGGAAAAATGGCTAGAAAAATGGAGAATAAAAGTGAATGAGCAAAAATGTACTCACATAACTTTCACACTGCGTAGGGACTCATGCCCTCCTGTTCGCATAAATAACCAAATGATACCACAGCTTTCAGACGTTAAATATCTGGGTATACATCTTGACCGTCGCCTTACTTGGAAAAGCCACATTGACTTCAAGTTAACACAAATGAAACTAAAAGCAGTACAATTAAATTGGCTAATTGGCAGAAACTCTACCCTGAGCTTAGATTGTAAACTTCTACTGTACAAGTCGATCCTCAAACCAATTTGGTGTTATGGGATTCAGTTATGGGGCACTGCCTCAGCTAGCAATGTAGAAAAAATTCAAAGGCGCCAAAATAAGATACTACGTATAATTACATCTGCTCCCTGGTATATCAAAAATTCGAACATCCACAAAGACCTAAACATGCCATCACTTAAAGCAGAAATAGCGAAACATGCAGTCACATATCTAAAGAGACTTGAATCTCATCCAAACCCTTTGGCGCGTAACATGCTGAATGAACCTGGTTACATTCGACTAAAAAGAAGAGATACTGCTTTTCTTGACCGTACATTAGAGGGATGACCCGCAAATGATTTCAAAATCCGTGAAACAAACATTATTTTTGTCTAGCGCTGGCTGGACTTAAAAAGTATATTTTTATTTTAGACTTGAGTAATTATTTTAGATATGAGTAATTATTGTTAGTTCAAAAATATTGAAGATACAATAAACAATTTATGAAAAAAAAAATCGTCAGTTGGTGAGAACGAAGTCTACCACTACCTTAAGCTTCCATCTTGTTGATTATTTTTACTTTTAATATTTACCACCTTATATGTATGTTGTTGTTCCTTCAGCCAACCTTCGGTTAGCAATGAAAGTTACTTTTTGTTTATTTATTATACTCCCAACATTCGTTTTTAGTTAACACTAATCTAGTATCAAACCAAACTTTGTTGAGTAAACAAGATTGCGCGGTGCTTTACGAATTTTTTAATTTTGAAAATTTTAATTATTATTAGTCGAACTGTTTATGTATTACATACAATGAAATTTTATAATCAATTTTATAAATGTGCATTCCGCTCGTGCTGGTGTCTAAAAATTAAATTTTCCCAATTTTTCACCTAATTTGTAATTTAATTAATTCTTTCATAGAGAGAATAAATTAAATTTTAATATTTTAAATAAAATTTAAAATATTTATTTATATTGTTACTAATATAAATAAATTAGCATCTATACATAAGTATAATAAAACTGCAACTTTTTGCCTTTCTGTCTGTTTGTGTTCGCATCACGTAAAAACTACTGGATAATTTTAAATCAAATTTTATGGAGAGGTACCTTAGTATCTGGTTAACTGCAGACTTTGCAGCAACGTTGATTTGTTTAAACACTATTTACAGTATTCTACAATAATTTTAGAACTTTATATATGCTTATGTTTTTGAATAATTACCCAGGGGATAGTAAACACATAAACCATATCTGAAGCACTATAAAAGTAAGAGTCTTAAAATTTGAGGTGTATTACTTTCTCGCTTTTTACATTGTGCATGTTTTGTCGCTGCAATTCTTACATAGATGGAGAGAGGATAGAGACACTGTTGCCAATTTGGAGATTTTGCAGATAAATCTAGCGTTTTTGCAATTCCAATCGTGGGAAAAATGGTCTCTTAGCGGTTAGCGGAAAATCTACCGATTTTCAAATTGATTTTAAGAGATACAATTTTTGTCAAATATCCAACGCATTTGAACAAAATAAACTTGCTGTGGGGAGCAAAAACTTTTTTTGTACCGAGTGTTAGTTAAAAATTATTTTCGTGACTTTGTGGTTTTTACATCTTTCATGCGAGAACCATGACTGCTCAGCAATAGCACGTTTAGTGCCATTTTTTAAAGTTAAAAGAAGATATAAGTGCTAAAAACTAGCTCTGGGTTAAAATTTTATTCACAATAAATCGATTGCTACGGTGACATGGTATTTTTTAAAACATTTACAAATTTTACGATTACCGTAAGTAACAGCACTTTTTAATTCTAGTTCTGTTTGCTTACATAACCATTTAGAATGGGCTTTATTAATAAACGTTGGAAATAGAAGTGTATTGAAAATGAACTAATTTTTTAAAAAAATTTACAAGTTGTTGTTTGAGAAAGGTTTAATTGTCAGAAACGAATAAATCGTTCCTATATCTGATAAATATTACTTTCAAGTTGGCCTAGAATGCGACAAACTGTCGATTACATGAATAATTTTCTTTAATTTTTATTAAATTTCCCTTATTCATTATGCAATCAAATAATATCCACAATTAAATGGCATAACCTACTGAACAGAAATCGCTTTAAAATAAATTTAAATATACTGGAATTTAGCTATTTTTTCACTTCAATTACCGCTAATTTAGCGGTTTCTAGCGTTTTTCAGTACAAATTTGGTGGGAAATCATAAGAAAAAGTTGGCAACAGTGGATAGAGAACGATTAAAAGGGGCGGGCACACATATTCATATACTCTTGATATTGGTTTTGTTCCCTAATTCGTAGTTATAATTATGAAGTTTAAAATGTAAACAAATGCGTCCCTCCAACCAAATAGCTGCAATAAAAATTGCACGATATAAATAGAAATAAAATTTAAAAGAAGAAAGAGATAAATTTCAGCGACATAAGTTGCATAATGTTATTGGGCTCCTTCGAATCTAAATCGAACAAAATATTGTAAAGACGCTGACAAAGTGGCGGACACAGTTAGTTACGCATAAATTATTTTCATATAAATACTATAAAGAAATTTATTTATTAATACTCTTGGGTGGTGGGGATTTGTTACGAATTGGAAAGGCACATTCTATATTTTGAAGAAAACAATTTTAATGTGTTCTGAACAAACTTTTATTGAAGATTGAAAAAATAATTTAAAATATTTTCTAAACCTATTCTATTTAAGCAATTGTTAAATTTAATTGCTTATACACCATCGGCAGGCATTTCATCTGTTGATAAATACTTAATTTCAATATCGCCCCTTTCTACTGATTCTCTCACAAAATGATGTCGGATGTCAATATGTTTTGTTCTGCTATGGAACAGAGGATTCTTACTGAGCAGTCTTGCACCTTGGTTGTCATTAAAAATTATTGTTTCTCTTTGTGGCCCCAAAAATTCTGCTGTAAAATGTCTCAGATGAAGAGCTTCTTTTGTCGATTCGGAAATTGACATACACTATTGGACAAAATAAAGTGCAAAAACACATTTGTTTTGTTTTAACAGAGAAAAAAGAGTCAACATCACTTTTAACTTTTAAAAATTAATTTAATTCATTTATTTACTAACTTCAGAATATAATAAAACACACATATCAAAAGTAAAACTTTTCTACAAAAAGCTAAAATTAAAATACTCCTTGCTCGCGGTTGGACAGAATAAAGTGCAAAAGTAAACCACTGAATGATAACAACAAAAATTTTTCGAAATAACATAACAATCAGTACTTAGTAGCTCCTCCCTTATTAGCTATGACCTCTCGAAGTCTTTTAGGCATACTTGAATACTCTCCACTCGGCTCCCAAAATGTTTGAGTGTAGTTCGAGATTCCATAAGAATTTTATCGTCTAGTATGGTCCACAAGTGCTCAATGGGGTTCAGATCGAGGCTTTGAGGTGGCCATTCCAGTACTTGAATATTATTTTGTTGGAAAAATTTCTTTGCGACAATGCTCGTATGTTTGGGATCATTATCCTGTTGGAAGATAAAGTCCCCCAAGCTCATATCCAAAGCACTGCCGTTGAGATTTTCTTGCAAAATGCCAACGTAATGCTCACCAGTCATTTTTGTATCGATTCTGGCTAGTCGACCTGCCCCCAAAGATGAAAAGCACCCCCACACCATGAGACTTCCACCACCATGTTTTACAAATGTGTGATATGTTTAGATTTAAGTCTTTGTGAAGGCTCACACCATACTCTTTTGGCACGTTTTGGATTTTTCAGCTCATATTTCGACTCATCTGACCAAATTACTCGATCCCAGAATCATTCGAACGTGGCTGACTACGATTGCTGTTTTTTGCTGTTACTCGCTGCTTTAGACTTAAGTTTTCGAAAATTTTTTTACAGTGAGGGATTAAAATTATGGCGCCGCGTGTAAATCGAAAAAAAACTTATTTTTGAAGATCTGCAAAATAAAGATTTCCAATATTGTTTTACAGCAGAAAGAGACACATAGTAAACTTAAGCAAATGAGTGGCTCTTATTTTATTTGCTTTTGCTGCACACTTTTTCTAAGCAACAGTTAAGCTTGTTTTGCTTTTTGCTTCGCTTATAACAAAATGTTATATAAATGCTGAGGAATTCAGTTTTTTATTTGCTGAAAAAGATGTAAGCAAAGCAAAGATTTTTGTGTTGTTGTTATTTTTAAGCAAGCAATTCAAACCCTGCTTTTTACCATTTAAGCGATCTATTACTTCCCAGGTATTGTTATGCATTAAGGCATCATACTCATTTTGCATTGCCTTTTTCCATTCGTTAGCTTCTGGTGTTTGAAATGCTTCGGCTGGCGTTTGAGGATCATCTTGAACTAAACAAGCAAAGCTTTTGTTACCTTTCCTTCTGCTTTCAATTTCTTTTGCTTGCATATGGTACAATTTCTTCGGTCGCCGCTTTTCCAGTTGAAAGTCCTTTCTTCCATACGGTTGGCGTAGAATATACTTCATCTTCTTCGCTTTCAGAGTATATATTTTCAGTGTTGTCAGGTTCTTCGACCTGAACTTGAAGAGTTTCTTCGTGAATTCTGTGGTTTGAAAATTCGTTCAAATTTTTAAACTTCGTATAATTTTCAATTTGTTGTTGCTGACTGTTTGGGAATTCTTCATTAGTAAATTCAGTAAAAATTTCTTCAAATGGATACGTATTCGAAAAAGTTATGTCTCTGCTTCGCAGTACTTGTTTTCTGATAGGATCCCACAAACGATATGCTTTTGATTGTATCGAATATCCTATGAAAATGCACTTAGTTGATTTAGGATCGAATTTTCCACGACCTTTCTTCTCGTTTAGCATGTAAGATATTGTGCCGAATTTTAGAAAATGGCTAACTTTAGCGGTCCTTTTCATCCATAACTTAAATAGAGTTTCACCGGATAGACTTCGAGAAGGGCATCTATTTCGTATATAATTCGCTGTAAAAACTGCTTCAAGCCAAAAAACTTGCAGAAAGACCAGATTGGATCATCATACAAAGTAGTATGTTTAAGTAGTTTCGGTGACAGCTTTTTCATACAAACCAATGCTCCAAGGGCGTGGCATATTTTGTTCCCGCCTACTTTGTGTATAAAACAACAGGAAGAATTTGGTAGGAAAACCATAATTTATATTTCTAATAACGCACTGCAGAAATAGACTGAGACGTGGACAGACAGTGTATAGATTTGTTGTGTTTTTTTAAGCAGGAGTTTATGATCAAGAAATAGGTTGACATATTAATACGAAATATTTGTGAAGGGGGAGATATTGAGTAAATAGTAAGAAATTATGAGTGTAATGATCTTAAGTGTGTGGAAAGAATGTAGGTCATTTGGTGGGAAAAGTGTAATCTTTATTTCTAATAATGCACTGTGTAGATAGAGACTAAGAAGTGGACGGACAGAAATGAGATTGGTTGTGTTTTTGAGCGCGTGGCAATGTTCTTAAATATGGAAATTTTAAAAAATTCTTAAATTTAGTGGAAAACAAACCAAAGAAGTGCTTGTGTGGGATAAGGAAATCTTTTTAAGAGTAATAAATTCTTGCAGCTAATTGCTTAAATGTGAAGTGTTAGTTGACATGGTAAGCGTGATATTAATATTAAGGTTTAGTGCAATGTACAATCTCATGTATATCAAAGAAATAGAGAATCTGAACACAGCAGACAGACATATTGATAAATGTAAGAACATGCTAACAAGTGTAGTTACAGATAGATAAGAATATATAAATATTTTACACATTATGAAAAATGCACAATCTAGGAGGTCATTGAATTTTGATTTTTGGTTTTCGTTCAACAGAAGAATGCTAAAGAAGAATTTAGATTTAAGTTTTTGTTTTTTTTATTTAATAATTTTGTATGTTTAGAAAATCGTGTGGGGGAAATAAATAATCTTTATCTATAACTCTACGACGCTATGAAGTAGCGAAGTACAAACATATGGTCAGACTAACAAATAGTAGACGGATAGTGTGGAAGTGTGAAGGTAATTTGTATGTAGAGTAAATAAAGATGTTGACAAGAAGTCTTTAGTGTTTGGGTTAGTTGTTTTTCTGTTTATGTTTTTAGGATGTGCGAAGAAAGAAAATTTATATATTCTATTTATTTAAAATTTAAAAAGTAGTCGTGATTTATGAAATAAGTGCTTACAATGCAATTAATGTATAAACAAATGATATTTTGTCATGCTAAATATTTTGAATGCCAACGATCATTTTCAAAAAGATTTCAAGGAATTACTATTTACATACATATGTACGTATGTACCTACATGAGAAGTGTATGAATAAAAATAGAAAAAAATTATAATATTGCTTAACTTCTAGGGTTCAATGATCTTAAAACTTATTCAATGATTTCGGCAAGAGTTTATTGTTCAACTTAAAATTATTGAATTATTACTTTACATACTTGAATATTCGATTTGTTATTGTTTCGGTAAGTGAGCAATTCTAGAAAAAAATAATTCTTATGTATGTGCGTTTGTTTACAATGTTTGGTAAACAAACGGTCATAAACAAATTATGTTTTATGACGGTTGTTCTAGTGATTCTAACTGTAATGAAGAGAAATAAAACTACATCACGGTGGGAGAGCTATAACTGCTGATTTCACAATATAGTGAAATTTATATAAAATTATAATTTCAAAATGTTGTGAAATTATTTATATACATACATATAAACAGTTTGTAAGCTCAACCTGTTCTCTTTAGTTTAGTCGTTCAACAGACGTTGGTGAATGCACATGTCAGCGGATGCCTATGAATCTTTTTTTTCAATTTTTTTTTCAATATTTACCACCTTATATGTTGTTGTTCCTTCAGCAAACCTTCGGTTCGCAATGAAAGTTACTTTTTGTTTATTTGTTTTACTGCCAACATGCGTTTTTAGTTAACACTAATCTAGTATCAAACCAAACTTTGTTGAGTAAACAAGATTGCGCGGTGCTTTGCGATTTTTAATTTGAAAATTTTAATTATTATTAGTCGAACTGTTTACGTATTACATACAATGAAATTTATAATCAAGCTTAAGTTCGTTTTTATTCTCTCTAAGAAAGAATTAATTAAATTACAAAACCGAAGGTGTGAGGTAAGGAAATTTTTATAAGGGTAATAAATTCTTGGAGTGTGGAGATTGGTTGTTTGTTTTTAAGCATGTGGTAATGTTCTTAATTATGCACATTTAAAAAAAAATTCTTAAATTTAGTGGAAAACAAACTAAAAAAGTATTTGTGTGAGATAAGGATTATTTTAATTGTAATAAATTCTTGCAACTAATTGCTTAAATGTGAAGTGTTAGTTGATATTGGTTGACATATTGATGAGCGTGATATTCTGATTAAGGTTTAGTGCAATGTTCAAGCTCATGTACATATATGAAAGAAATAGAGAAGTTGAACACAGCAGACACACATATTGATAAGTGTTAAAACAAGTGGAGTTACAGATAGAAATAGAAATATTTTACACATTAGGAAAAATAAACAATCTAGGAGTATATCATTGAATTTAGATTTTTTGTTTTTGTTAAACAGAAGCTATATGTGATAAGAATGCTAAAGAAGAATTTTGGTTTTTATTTAATACTTTTTTATATTTATAGAACACTTAAATGTTTTACATTAGAGTGGTTCTCATGCTATAAATAATTTATTGGTATTTTTATTCATTATAATTATTCAATAATTTAGAGTTATCATAAATTTTAAATCATGTATTTATATTTGAAAAATGTTTTTAAGATTTTTAAGAAGAATAAAGTGCAGTTGCAGTCAAATGCTTAAATTTCAAACTCGGTTTGTATATATTTGGGAGCGTTAAGATAATTTTTATGTGGGGCAAATAAATATGTTGATAAGGAGTCTTTAGCGTTTGGGTGTAATGCAATGGGTTTAATGCAATAACATTTCCAATGTTATGATTGATTTTATAATCAAATTGTTTATTAAAATTTTATTTTGAAAAATTCTAGTGTTCGGAAATTTTCTTTTTTTATAAAAAATTTATTTGTGTTTAGTCTTTTATTCTTAAAGGAAGAAGTTACATAGAATAATTTTAAATAAAAATAATGCAAAACTCCAGGATGATAAGAAAATTAATTTCGGATCCCATTTTAATTTTAAACTCCTCTAAAACAAGGAATATGCTTCTTTCCAAACGTTTTCAAATCCACATTGGTAAGAGGTCTATTTGAGATAGAGACCTTTACCCATAGCTATCAGGGTTGTCAAATATGGCGATTTCTCGCCAAACGTGGCGATTTTCTATCTTATTTGGCGATCAAATTTTGGATTTGGCGACATGGCGACTTTATGGCGATTTTTAAAATTTTTGGCGATATTGTTGGCGATTTTTCATTGACTTTTGGTCAACATTAGAAACTGAAGAAATGAATATGCAAATGCATAACAAATTAATTGAAATTGTTTTTATATTTAAATATGATTTTACTTCTGGATACCGGAAACTTTCGGAACATATTTAAATTTATTTAAAATTCACAATATTTCATATTTTAAAATGTTTTTCATATCTAAAGATGAAACATTATTTAAAGTTTACAACATATTTCGATTTTGAAATGTTGAATAAATTTTATTCCTATAAAACATATTCTAAAACAAATCCCTTAAGGATGGGTATGTTCAGATCAGGGATGGTAAATTAAATTTTGAAATTATACCAACCAGCTTTTTAAACTGTACTTTTCGAACAGGAATTGTTTTATATAAATTTTCCTTGTGAATTTAAATTTTGAATCATCTTTTATTCGAGATATTGGAAAATTCTATTCATCTGTGTGCATGGACACGGCATCAATACCGGTAACTTGCTTAACGGATCGAAACAGAAGAGGTTTAAGAAATCCCAATCCAAATATGCAAATGTTAAACTAACTTCACAACTGAATTCTATTTTTTAACAAGCACAAGGTCTTTTTTATAAAAATGTTTTAACAATTTTTATTTTCAATATTTCGCTGCACCATTGGGTAGCATCTTCAGGAAATAAAAATAGTAACAGTTATAGAATTTAAATGATTGAAATTTTAAATTTTTTCCTGAAGATGCTACCCAATGGTGTAGCGAAATATTGCAAATAAAAATTGTTAAAACATTTTTATAAAAAAGACCTTGTGCTTGTTAAAAAATAGAATTCAAATATAAAAAAGGTCAAAAACTACAATAACTATATAACTTTACAACCGTAGTTCTGAAGTCGTCTGAGGTTCTAATGAAACTGATTATTGGTTATTGCATTGGGACTGTATAACAGAAGTTGTCGTAGTGATATGATTGATGAGAATACGTTTTATCTGTCAAGGTTCCCGGTATATCGCCCTTTCATACCCTCTCTAAACGACAGAAGAATTGGATAATTTAAATATTTTCTTCAATTGTAATTGTGGTAAGATAGCGAGATTTGTGGGAGAAAAATATTTATCAAGGTTTTACTCGCTATTTTCGTTAAGCTCATCTTTATTTTGATTTCTTTCATTTTATATCTTAACGATTCAAATCTATGTGTAAGATAGTTTTCATATTTTTATTTATGCTGGAATTTTTCGCTTAAAAGCTGAGTATTTTTGTATTAACAAATGAGGTTAAAAATAAAGTTTTTTAAAGTTTCAAAAAATAAAATAACAACAATAGATATTTAAACGTAAAGCCAGAAAAACCTTTATATTCTACCAAATTAGTCATTGGTGTACCATTGTACTTTTCAAGTTTAAATTGGATCAAAAAAGTACAATTGTATCAACTTTACCAAACGTGGTTCAGATCTCCATTTATTATAACAACCACTATTTTTCATTGGTTTAAATTAAAATTTTACCTTTCTCGTGTTCACTAATCATTTACAAAATTTTTATAAATTTTGGCGACTTTTTTTCCATTTTTGGCGAATTTTAGCTATTTCGATTAAATTTATTTTATTTAATTTGTTAAAGATATTTTTAAAATTAAAAAATATTATATATGTTAGAGGATAATCTTAAGAAAAAACAGTTTTGACGATTTTGGCGAAATAGGTGAATATAAATCTGACAACCCTAATAGCTATTGCCTCTTAATGTTTTATTATTACGCTTATTCTCATCGAGCTGCTGCTTACCGTTTTCAGCTGTATTAATAAACTTAGCAATTGACGAGCCACCTGAAGCTAAAGCACCTAATGCTCCAAGTGCTGTAAATATAGGCACAAGGGGTAGAATACCTCCAATTTTAGGAACGGTAACAACTCTTGGAATTTTAACTTCTGATTTTTTCCCAAGAAATGATTCATCAATAACTTTTTTGCAGTTTTTATTGCCTTTTTAACATTTAATGGTTTTTCCTTTTTTTAAGATCATAGTTGCTGATTTAATTACATTGCGGAAAAGGTTTCGCTTACATGTTTTTTTAAGATTATTCATTTTAACACTTAAGCCAAATTTTACTTTAGACTTCATTGCGTTAGTAAAAAAATAAGCATTTATTTGTTCTCCTAGTGTGCTATCTTTAGCTTTTACTCTTTTCCAAGCCCTCTCCGCTACTTCTCTATCCGCTTGAGGTCGCTTCTTTATATCAGTGTTTTGTGAATAGGTAATATCATGAATTTTACAAACAGCATCTAAGGGATTGATTCCTTTATCTCCCCGTTGGATACGTTTATCCAGTTTCGTTCCAGGTCCACAAAATTGATAACCAGGTAGGTGAAGCTCAATTGGCAGCGAATTAATAAGCTTATTTACTAGTCCTTCTCCACTAACTACCTGTTTACCAATAACATTTTTCTTTGTATTTATAACAATTTATATCTGAAAATATGTAAGTTGGCGAATACTAGTTAATATAAAGCTAAAGATGTTTATTTTATTTTACTCCTCATTTGCAAATGTGCGTTTGATAAAACAACATTCAAATATTTTAGTGAGAAATTTGGATTTTAATGAAAAAAATAATGTAATGTAAACATAGCTTTCTTTTACCAAACTCTATAAGAGCATTAATAGTGGGGCCATCTAGTTGCGGAAAAACTAACGTTATGCTTAGTTTGATTGAAAGCCCTATACAGAAAAAATTATTTTTCAGAATTAATTCGTACAAATAGAACATTTTTTGTTTGAATATGGTCCTACAAACAAAATTGTATATTCAGACAATTCATTTTAATATTAGTTTATTGAAAATATTCCCCGATTTTTTCAAACAAATAATTATGATATTTGGTAAAAAAATTTATTGACTTTAGAAAAAATTTTTAAACAAAACCTTTGTCTGAATCAGACAAAAAAGTTTACTGAAAATTATAAAAAAATTTAAAAAAATATATTGTCTGAATCAGACAAAAACTTTACTGAAATTTAAAAAAAAATTCAAACAAATAATTTATCTGAAACTAATCAAAAACTTTACTGAAATAACAAACAATTTTCAAAAAAAGAATTTAGCTAAATCAAAAACAATTTTTGCTAATTGTGTTTAATAGTAACATTTTTGTGACTAATGTAAATAACTACTGGGTAAAATTTTACCATATTAAAAAAAACGGCCAAGACGAATCACTTTAAAGGATGGCAATGTCAAATTCATTCAATTCCGCTGTTTCTTAAAATATCAAATTCTATATATTAAAAAATGTTATATATATATATATGGAATTTGACATCTTGACCAACAGTGAAAATAATGTATCTCCCTTTTTCTTTTTACTTTGGTCAAATTTTTGCGACTAGTTACTTACATATTTTAGGCACAAAGCGTTTTCTCTTGAGCACAATTGGGGCAAAACCTTGTCTTTGATTCATCAAAATTATTGGTATGGGAATTGTTTGCTGGTCAAAAGCATATGTCAAACATATGTATTTACATAAACTTGGCCATTGCCGGCACCTGAAAAATCAAAAGAGTAAAATATACATATGTACAAGGCATATTTAACTAGGTGGCATTGCTACGACAACAAATACAACAATACAACAACAGCAGGGAATTTTGTTTGTGTAATTCCCAAAAAAGCTGTCATAAACATGTGTAAAAAGAAAGAAAATGAAAAGAAAAAAAGAAGAAATTTTGTTCGGTAAGTTTTATAAATTGTGTGTATATTTTAAAAAATTTGTAATTTAAAAAGTGTAATTATTATTTTTATAGCACATACGTGGATATATTAATACATGGATATTCGTCATGTATTAATCCAACAAAAGAGGAACATTTTTAATACAAATGCCATGGAAATGTATATACAGCCACCCAGTTGTGGCACATATAGAAGATTTATTTTTGTTGGTATTACCTCAGCAAACCGTGCCCCATGACGCTGAGAAAGAAGAAAACCTGGAATTAGAAGCAAAGCAAGCTGCTTTAAAAGCAGTCGATGAATCATTTCAGAGAGAATTGGAAAAAGGTATGTAAACGTTGATTTAATTCTACTATTTTAAAATTAAAATTATTTTTTGTTGTCTTTTTTTTTAAACATAGACGTTAATAAAGCTGATCCAACTTATATGGAAAAATTAGTAGCACATGTCATAAACAATATCCAAGTGAAAATTTCCAATGTTTATGTGAGGTACGAGGATGATACGAGAAGATGTGTCAACATTTTTTAATACTGGAGCTGATATCATCGGTTGCGAAACTGCTATTAAATTCCGAACCTAGCGGAGATAGCCCTCCCTTTTCTATACCTACAGATCTAACGCTGGAAATAAAAAAGATCAATGTTGGCGTAACAAGTTTCAGTTTGTTGTAAGATTGGTGGATAATATGAACCAATTCAAGCTGGCCTTATCATATCGCCAATACAGGCCTTATAATAAAAGTGAGTATTAAACTGTTGAGATGCAAATCACACACCATAATAATATTTTTGCTTTTAGGCTACAAAGGCAATGCCAAGATATGGTGGAATTTTGCTATAAATTCATTCTTGGAAGAACAAATTCGTAAAAAGAAATGAGAGTGGACTTGGGATTACATAAAACGTTTTTAAAAGTTTAGTCACCTATTTTTTTTAATCGTAATATGTAGGCTTTTAATATATGTACTAAAATAGCACAAAATAAAATATTCAAAAGTTAACATTAAGATTTTTTTAATTATCATTTAATTTGTATCATTTTAATTAATTTTTTTCTCATTAAAACATAACCTTGTTAACTATAACGAATTAAACCTTTTATTTATTATTTATACTCTTCAACAGTTCATAATTTAAAAAAGGACAAAATCTGTTTAAGTTTAGAAATTTTTGTACTTTTTTGGTTTTGCTCCTTACAAGCATACAATTTGATAGTATGTGTTTGGGTAACACTGTTTTAAAATTTCAATATGTTTGAAATTTAAAACCTCTTTTTTAAATATTTTTGGTGGTCCTGAAAAGGACCGATTGGTGGTTGATGGCGATTCAGTCAGCTGCATTTTAATATATTTCCGTGTTTTTGGATCGTCCTGCAGCGTTGACACAGTTTTTTGATAATTTATTTTTTGTTTTTAATTCACTTTTTGTTTGTTTATTTGTTTGTTTCAATTTTAAGTTGATTCACTTTTAATTTATTTATACACAATTATAAAAAACACTAATGTACTTGAATCAATGAGACTTGAATGTAAATTAATTTTTTGGTTATTCGTAAACAAAACAAAATAGTTTGACATTCAACCTAGGAAACAAAGGAAAACGAAAATTTAAGAAAAAATTGTCACCTGCAATAGTGATGCCACCTGGTTAAATATGCCTTGCATATGTATATGAATATGTAGCAATATCTTCAATAAAAAATTTTAATTTTTACCTTTTCCTCTGCAGCTAAAGGCTTTTAAAGGTTTCAATATTTGGGCTTTAAATATTTTTTTATTAAAATAATTTTCCTTTTTGAAGTCTTGAAAAAATAAATATACAACTTTTTGTTAGTTGAGAATGAGTAATTATTAATAAATGGGCCAAAATAAAATATCTGCAAAATTTTTGTTTAATTAACCAACTTCATATAAGGTGAAGGTTATCAAATCGTCTGAGTTAACTCGTAAAAATCATTTAATTCTGAACCGATTTTTATTTATTTTTATTTGAAAGGTAATGCTTATATATTAGTTCCATTCAAAAAAGTTAATAATTTTAAAAAAATAAAGGCTGTGCATCGGGAAAATGATGTATGATTTTTACGTGTCTTTGAACCCTAAAGTGCACCAATTTCATATTTTAACAAACTAATAACAAAATTACCTCACAGATTATTGTCCTTATAGTAGATGTAACTTGGAAATTAGGTATAATGTCAGATAGTCCATTATGACCGTAAGTATAAATATTTCAAATCAGAAATTAAACAGTGTCCCGATACTATTTTATGTATATGGCCTTATCTTTTGAACCGTTATAGTCAGACACTTGATATTTACATAGCATTCATATTGCTATATCCGCAATAATAAATACAACTTAAAAGTAAACAGTGTTCTCATTGATGACACTTATTCGAAAACTTCAAAATGATTTTTAGTTTAAATGTTAATAAGTTTGTTTATTTAGCTGTTCAAAATAACTTTGTTATTCCTACGACACTAGTACTACGTTATGTATAAAACCGATTTTAATAACTGCGAAAATATTTTTCTATCTATATGTATGTAGTTCCCCTACTAAAATATAATTAGAGGCTATTCAAAATTTTAAAGTTTTTTAAATTTAATTTTTACAGAAGAACAACATTTCCATATTAATATATTAAGTTTGATCAATTATTTTTGTTACGGCAACACTGTTAGCAGCACACTAAAAATCAAACAAAAGTTATATTAAAGTTTTTGAAAATCAATAAGCATTTGAAAAACCATTTGTTTGGAAATGTTTCAGAAACATTTACATTTATTTTAAATCACTAAATCAACCTAAATATCAATATATAAGAAAACTAATTTCATCATATGGGCTTATATACATTTTCGGAAAATGAAGATGTTTTATTACCTGATGATGCTAAAGTAAATTCAGTAATGATATTTGATGATGTTGCATGTGAAAAGCAAAATAATATTAGATTATATTTTTGTATGGGAAGACACAAAGATATCGATTCATTTTACTTATGTCAAACATATACACACATTCCAAAACATTTAATACGTGATAATGCAAACTTAATTATAATGTTTAAGCAAGATGAACTAAATATTAAGCATATATATAAAGATTATCTCATAGTTATTCGTTAAACTACTTCAGACCTATAAAATTAATATTGATGCTATTTGTTTAACACAAGTCAATAGCAATTTTACTGTTAATAATAATGGTGTTTAAGTGTTTAGTTATTCAAAGCGACTGTTTAATTGTTAAAAAAAGAAGCTGTTAAAAGATCTAATACAATTTTTGAATATTTATTCATACATATTAATTAAGTCTCTTATATACAAACATTGAAGAAAATGTATTAAAAGAATTGTTAAAATCCAGAAAAATTTAAAAAAATAAATTTGAAGCTATTAAACGCGGGGAAGAAGAAACAATCAACAAGTTAGAAAAAACATTTAAACCCCTAACAGAAACTTAAAAAAAACAGTTAAATTATCTAGTGAAAGGGTATTGAAACCAATAGAAATTCGAGATGTAAAAACTAAGTTACTATAACTAAAAACAAAGATAGTATAGTGGCTAGCACCCCGATGAAAAAAGACTATTTTGATTCGTTATCAAAAACAAGTGATGTTGAAGAAGAAGATGTTGATTTAGATAATGAATCCTTTTATTCACAATCCGATGATTGGCAATTTGATTTAACAGACTTATATGAAAACAAGAAGCTTGATACTATATTTGAACCTCACAAAAATCAAAATGGTGACTGGAAATTTGGAAATTCATATTTGAGGCTAAGTAATGAAAAAATAATGATAGGAAATAAATCTTGGGCGCTAATTCCTGGTCTTTACTCATTGCTCTTTCATAAAAGACCAGAACAGTATCATCAGAATTAAATGTATATAAACGAATTTTGCTTGATACAAATGCACACAGAAGAAACTTCGATCCTAATAATCAACTAAAAGGAAATAGAGGTTATAAATATAAGGAAATAATTAATAAGATATTTGCTACTATTCACATTGGTAAAGGTTTAATGAAAGTAAATCTTAATGAATCAAACTATATATACTGGGATGATCCTAATGAAATAGTAGATCGATAAAAGCTCTTGATGGCATCACAACAAGCTGGTAACGAAATCCATACTAATGAAATAATATCAATTATTGAGGAACTATAGGAATCAAACATAATAGAATAGTAGTAATAATAATGACTGTTGATAAATTTGGCCATTACTTTAAAAAGCATAGTAATAAGTTAAAAACGAAAACACTTTAAAAAAATTTTTTTTCATTCTGGATGGAAACAATATAAACGTAGAGAATAGAAGAATTATAAATATAGCTTCACCGTTGGACGAATTTGATGCTTTTAATAAAACTTATATGAATTTAGAAATCAAACACATACAAGAAGATTTAAAAAATTATATAAGCGAAGAGTTAAGCTTGTCAAATAGGAACTTCATAAAAAAGTTTGAAGAAAGAATTAATAAAATTGAACAATATATTTCCAAAAATATTGAAGAAGAAAAACTTAAAATAGAATATGATTATCAATTAAATATAATTAAAAGTAATATAAAAGTATTACAAGATTCGTTTACAATGGATGTTGATAAAGATATTAAAATTATTGAAAAAGCTGTGAAGGATCAGATGTATAGTACAAATAAAGTTTTTATAAACAGTATCGAATAGAGATTTAATAATATTGAGAATTATATTTTCCAGTGGATGGATAAAAACTCTAAAGCGGATAATATAAAAAAACAAAAGCTGGAACCACCACCTACAATTAAGTTATCATAATATAAGTAATAAAATTAATATTTAAGGGTAACACAACGCTTATATAATCTACATATATAGAAATGAGTACGGATAAGAGAGAAATCGTAAATGAACTTCATTCACCAGCGCGGAAAAAGATTTTACGGCGTCGAGTTATAATGAAGGGGATGGACGATCTCTGGCTGATTTGGTAGAAATGGGGAATTACTCAACTAGCAATAATGGATATAAATATATGCTAACAGTCATTGATACATTTTCAAAATATGCGTGGGCCGAATCACTTAAGTCAAAAACTGCATCAGGAGTTCGTAAAGCAATTCACAAAATATTTCGTATGGGGCGTATACCTAAGAATTTACAGACAGATGATGGCAAAGAATTTTTTAATAAGGAGTTTGGAGCATTAATGAGAAAACATTCAATTAAACATTACTCTCTCATATAGCGTTATGGAAGCTTCAATTATAGAACGCTTCAATAGGACTTTGAAAGAAATGATGTGGAAAGAGTGTAGTAACAATGGATCTTATAGATGGATTAGCATATATAAAGGCTTGATTAATCAATGTAATAAAAAAATACATAGAACTATCAAAATGGCTCCTATCCATGTAACTCATGAACACGAAATACAATTACTGAATACTGTATACAATCATTTAAAACTATTTAAAGCTTCACGGCTTAAAGTTGGAGACTATGTACGTATTAGTAAATATAAACACGTATTTGAAAAGGGGTATACACCAAATTGGACAACAGAAATATTTAAAATAAGATCGATACAAAATACTTACCCAATCACATTTATACTAGAAGACTATGAAGGAAATTAAATAAAATATGGACTTTACAAGGAGGAGTTACTACGCACTCGTTTTCCTAATATATTCTTAGTTGAAAAAATATTAAAAACCAAGAATGATAAAGCATATGTAAAATGGTTAGGATTTCCAAGTCAGCATAATTCTTGGATAAGTAAAACTGAAATATTGTAAAAACTAGCAATAAGTAAGCAAATAAAATAAATATTTAAAATAAAAAAACTATACATTGCGTTTTTTACTTTATTTACATTCAATCATTCGTTATGTCAATAACATTAGCACTGAGCGGAAAATCTTCAATTTTAACGGCAAATTTCTTTCCATCAATAGAATTAGATGTTGATTACGAATGTTCTATAATTGATTTTCATTCATATAATTCCATTCCTAACGTAGACGATGACAACAATATTTTCCAAATTGGAGATAAAGTAATTAAAATTCCTATAGGTTCTTATGAGTTGCAAGACATAGCTGATTATATAATCGCACAATATAAAGATAAAAATGTTAATAAATCAGTTTTGATTGAAGCCAACAATAACACTCTACAAATTGAAATAACATCCTCGAATGATACAATTTTCTTTGATCGAAAAAGGTCTATTGGTAAATTTCTTGGTTTTAATGGTGGTTCTTTAGATTCTAGTATAAAACATTTATGGAATCAACCAGTAAATATTTTAAAAGTTAATGCCATACAAGTAATATAATAAGGAGGGCATATATGAATAATTTTCCCGCACATATACTTCATGAGTTTGCGGTGGACGTTCCTCCAGGTTATAAATTAGACGTTATCCCTAATAATCTAATCTATTTACCACTGAATGTGAAAGAAATAACATATCTCAAAGTTTGGATTGTTGAGCAAGAGGATCGTTTAATAAACTTCTGAAGAAATAACACTTAGATTACATTTGAGACCAAGGGAAATATGATAATTTATAATAAAACCGAATCAAAAAACGTTAACGAAAACATTTCTTTAGAAACTGTTAAAGCTAAGACCTAAATTAACAGAAGAAAATAAAGCATTTTTAAGATTACTTGAATTAAAAGTAAAATAAAATGTCTGACATACTAAATGTTATGGAGACTCCTATTTCGGATGAGAATATAATAAAAAAGTATTACGACAGTTATGTACCATATATTCAATCATTTAAAAATAATGATGAGATACGAATTACTATACAAAACCTAGTGAAAGCTACTTGTATATAGAGGGAAATATAAAAACTATTATTATAAGCGAGAACTCTCCAAATACCAGACTAAAGAATAATTGCGTTGCCTACATATTTGATGAAATACCTTATGAAATTAATGGTGTTGAAATTGATCGTACGCGATACTTGGGGATGTCTAGCACTATTAAGAATTATGTTTCACTTAATTTTCAAATTTTAATTTGAAAGTAAAATGATGAGAAGTGCTGGATGGAGTGTTTCTGGAGATTTAACTATGCAAATGTTTAATTTTTAGTTACCTCTAAAATTATTATTAGGATTTGCCGAAGACTTCAATAAAATAATATTAAATAGTAAACATGAACTCTTTCTTTTACGAAGTTCAAATGATGAGAACGTGTATTACTCAACAGATGAAAATGAAAATCTTAGTTTATCGATTACAAATATAACATGGAGAATTCCACACGTACAGCTTTCAGACTCTAAAAAAACTACAAATAATGAAGATTATTAAAGAGGGTACTACTTTACCTATAGCATTTCGGAGTTGGGACTGTTATTTTAATCCTACATTCTCTGGTGGAAGAAATCATATTTGGAATGTTAAGCTATCAATAAACAGAGAGAGACCTAGATTTATATTATTCGCTTTAGAAAACAATAAGAAATATATTCATTCTGACTTAAAAAACATAAAAGTACATTTAAATTCAGATTCTTTTTTTTTCTTCAAGTTCATGTTTATGTTTTGCTGAATACGTAGACTTTTATTGTGTATCTTTTTCTTTCTTTGCATTCTACACCTAAAATTTTAACCTTTTGGAAATCAGCTGCATGTCCAGTATTAAGTATGTGTTGCGATAGTGCTGTTGTTTCTTTCTGTTTTGCAATATCCTTTTTATGTTCACTCATTCTTCTCCAATGTTCGTTTTGTTGTTCCAATATATATTAAATCACAGCTTTATTCATCACTGCCTTTGCACTTTATTTCATACACCACACCACACCACACCACATTGCATTGTTTTTGTTTTTCATGTTTGTAAATATTTTGGTTAATGTGATGTTTGGTTTGTGTGAAAATTGTATTTGATCTGTTTTTAATGGGTGATTTTTTTGAGGTTAGGATTTTCATGCATTAGTATTTGACAGATCACGTGAGATTTCAGACATGGTGCCAAAGAGAAAGATGCTCAGTATGCTTTGACATTTCATCATGAATAGACTTACTAACGAGCAACGCTTGCAAATCATTGAATTTTATTACCAAAATCAGTGTTCGGTTCGAAATGTTCAAATGTGACAAATTTTGTTCAGCGATGAGGCTCATTTCTGGTTGAATGGCTACGTAAATAAGCAAAATTGCCGCATTTGGAGTGAAGAGCAACCAGAAGCCGTTCAAGAACTGCCCATGCATCCCGAAAAATGCACTGTTTGGTGTGGTTTGTACGCTGGTGGAATCATTGGACCGTATTTTTTCAAAGATGCTGTTGGACGCAACGTTACGGTGAATGGCGATCGCTATCGTTCGATGCTAACAAACTTTTTGTTGCCAAAAATGGAACAACTGAACTTGGTTGACATGTGGTTTCAACAAGATGGCGCTACATGCCACACAGCTCGCGATTCTATGGCCATTTTGAGGGAAAACTTCGGAGAACAATTCATCTCAAGAAATGGACCGGTAAGTTGGCCACCAAGATCATGCGATTTGACGCCTTTAGACTATTTTTTGTGGGGCTACGTCAAGTCTAAAGTCTACAGAAATAAGCCAGCAACTATTCCAGCTTTGGAAGACAACATTTCCGAAGAAATTCGGGCTATTCCGGCCGAAATGCTCGAAAAAGTTGCCCAAAATTGGACTTTCCGAATGGACCACCTAAGACGCAGCCGCGGTCAACATTTAAATGAAATTATCTTCAAAAAGTAAATGTCATGGACCAATCTAACGTTTCAAATAAAGAACCGATGAGATTTTGCAAATTTTATGCGTTTTTTTTTAAAAAAAAGTTCTCAAGCTCTTAAAAAATCACTCGTTATTATTGATATCAAGCTTTTGTTGTCTGTCAAACCTGGTATCAATGTTACACCGTAAAAATTTTTTTGTTGGTTGTTATCATTAGTATTGTTGTTATGAAAATAAATGTTTTTAAGGTTTAATTTCTGTTTCTTTGATTTAATTATTAATAAACTTTATTGGAAAGCTGTTGCGTTTAAGTATTGTTGTAATTTTATTTATATTTTTTGTGTAATATTGGTCGTCACTAATATTTAAAACTGTAAAGATGAAGTTTTTGGCGGTATTAATTATTTGTGCAGTAGGTTGTGTAGCATTAAAATTCATTAATCTCCCAGATGCTTTTGCATGCCAGTCGAAGAGCATTTTGTCATTTTTCCGTTGCAATGTTGTGTCTAAATATGAGAGTTTTGCATTTTTCTCTATCTTAACAGTAAATTTTATTTTTGGATGGTAACTGTTGAGGGATTTTAGAACTTCATCCTTATCGTCAAGTTTAATTATGGCTAAAATGTCATCTACATACTTAACTATGTATTTTAAATTGATATTTTTATTGGCTAATTCAGCTAATGCTTCGTCTAGTAGGTTAGCATTGCTGTTTAGTTGTTGAATATGTGGAAGATTGTTCCAAAGTAACTTGCACATCGTCTGCTTACTAGTTGATTTTGCACTTGGAGAGTTTGGTAAGTCATTTCCATATAGAGAAAACAGGAGTGGTCCTAAAATAGAACCTTGCGGAACTCCTTTAATAATGGATAAGCTATTTGACTATACACCATTTAGAAATACTGATTGTCTGCGATTTGAGAGGTATGAAAATATGAGTCTGGTTGATGTGCCGGCAAACCTAAAAAAGTATTTCAGTTTTTGAATTAGTATGCCATAGTCTACCGTGTCAAAAGCCTTCGAATCATCGAGTAACAGTAGAAAATTTATATCTCCATTTTTCAGTCCTTGCCATATAACTTCAGTAACTTCAACCAGAGATGTAACGCAGCTATGATTATGACGAAAACCAGACTGTGCATCGGTAAGCAAATTATTGGTACTGATATATTAAGCATTTGTTTGTACAGAAGTTTTTCTAGAACTTTTAACAAAAAACATAATATGGCTATTGGCCTGTATTCTCTATTCAATTTTGGTAAGGGCACAATTTTAGCGTGCTTCCAGTTTGGCGGGTACACACATGTCATAATAATACTATTAAACAAATGAGTAACGTACGGAAGAATCAAAGGCATTAATAATTTTATAAATTTTTGATGAATACTATCAATTCCCACTGCGTTTGATTTTATCGAAATTCTGGTTGAAATAATATCGTACTGAGTAATCCGTGAAAATTGAAACTGTTCGCCCACTATTTCGATGTTTGTATTTAATGCAGATGAGGAAAAATTTAAATATTCAGGATTTGGTTGGATTACGGGAATGTTTGTAAACGTTCTGTTGAGTATGTTTGGATCCACGTGGCACTCAATATTGTTGTCAGTCTTGCCGATGCCGATTTCACGAATTGTATTCCAAGTTTGTTTAGAACTAGTTGTAGAACTAAAGCGTTTAGAATAGTATTCGGTCTTTATATGCTTAATTTGCTTATTAACATTTTTTCTGACTAAGGCATTTTATAGCATTTGAAAACCAGGGTTTTTCTTTATATGTTGTTTTTTTATGCGTGAGTGGCACGGTTAACTCAAAAAGGTACTTTAAGTTCTTTTTTTTAGAAATGATGATCATCAACGGAGGCCATAAAGTAAATGTCACTCCAGGCAATATATGAAAAATTTTCAGAAAAATGGTCAAAATCTAGATGTTTAAAATCACGATAACTGTAAAGCTTATCAACCTGTTGAGCCTGAAAATTATAAGTGAGGAAAAGCAAGTCGTGCTTAGAAAAGCAAGGAGCAGATATCTGATCGTATAAATTAATATTCGCAGTGTTAGACACAAAGAAAAGGTCAATCAATGTTCTCTGTTGAAGATGTATGATGCGTTGGATTGGTGTTATTAACTGTGAAAAGGCCAAATGATAACATACTGCCCTCTGGAGTCAATTCCATTAATAAGTTTGAATTGAAATCACCGGTGATTATTATATCATTATACATAGGGGCGAGCGTTTCGAGTGTCGAATACAAAACAGTAAAAGGTAATCTTTTATTTGGCCTATACACACAACCGAGCAACATGTTTTTAGCAAGTGAGGAAAGTTCAATAAATATAAATTCAACATTTGGCCCAATTGAAGCATTCTCATAAGGTGACCTGCGACACAGTTTGCAAGATATGCCAATTTTATTTAATATGGCTACACCGCCACCATGACTTCCACTATCGGCTCTGAATACTTTGTATCCATTCGGGTATATAAGATTATCAGAGGGTGATGTTAATAGCCAAGTCTCTGATACACAAATAACATCAATTTCAGAATTTTCGAAAACTAATTTAAACTCGTCTACTTTATTATTTAAGCTTTGAGAATTTATGTGTACTATTTTAAGTCCTCTTTTCAGCTTAGCCATAATCCTGACCATGCTCATTGTTAAGTCTTTGGACCTTCCACTTTGATTATTATTAGAGCTCATAAAGATGTGAATTAGTGTTCGCAATGCTAATAGAAGCAATAGGAGTACAAATAGATATACATAAAAATAATAAGTTCAGTGCTTGAAAAAAGTGATCAAAAACATTGCAAATATGACAAAAATTGACAAGCAAAAGAAAATTTAAAAATAAAGTTAACGTTAAACAAAACAATAATATCAAATAATTCTTAAAAAATATAAAAAGGAATATTATTTGTTTTTCTTCACGGATGATTCCTTTTGAAAATTTATTTAAATAAATATTTATTGATTATAAAATATTTATTTCCAAAAAATATAATAATCGTAATTGATTACTATGGGGAAAGCCTATCCAGATAGCTATTTCGCTAGTGCTCAACTAGCTCATCAGTGGATTTTTCCCAATTTTTCTGAATAAAAACTCAGATTCTTATGCTTAAAACTTAATAGACTAAATAAGAAGTTCAATCAGTCTGGAAAGAAAGCCAAATCTAAATTTTTAAACAAAATAAAAAACCATAGTAACCATTTCGATTTCAAAAAGTTTATTTTATTCTTCTTTCAATTTTCTACATTAAGGGTTTCCATTGGATACCATTCATAATGTATCAAAAAGAGTTTTGAAAAACAAAAATAAAAATACAAATTAAAAAAATTAAAAATACGAAAATCGTATTTTTTATTCAGAAAAATTGGGAAAAATCCACTGATGAGCTAGTTGAGCACTAGCGAAATAGCTATCTGGATATGCTTTCCCCATAGTAATCGATTATTATATTTTTTGAAAATAAATATTTTATACTCATAAAATATTTATTTAAATAAATTTTCAAAAGGAATCATGCGTGAATAAAAACAAATAAATATATAACCGATTCCAAATATAATTTTTTGTATATAAAAAGGAATATTATAACAATAATAAATATTTTTTTAAATAGACAAAATGGCATATTACGGTTGTCAATACTTCTTTACAAAATTTAATCGTTACACCGAAAAAACGGATTTAATTCTTCTGTGAAAATAATTTTTATGGGTTCATCATTTTCACTTTGGTTGACATACACAAATCCGCGTAATGTGTAGACTGTTTTTAGTTTATTACCCTTTTTTAGGCCGAGAGCTATTTTGAAAATACCATAATTATGTGGCGTAAGGTTTTCATTTATGTAAAAAGGTACATTACTATCAAAACCAGCATTAGATAAGAGAAGTGGAGAATTAAAGTTTCGACGCACTGTGGTCAATATTTTGAGATAGCGGCCAAAACTCCTTTTGGTTTTTGTTCTCCGATTTTAAAGTTATTAGACTCATATGAAAGTAGACAGTAGTAAACCTCGGGAGCCAAAAAATTAGAACTCTATTTCAACTATTTCACTGAGAACAGGGTGGTCCAAAATGGGCTTTTACAGAATTTAGTAAATTTATGATATTTTTAGTTAATTTTTAAAGTTTAAATGATCATTAACTTAACAGAACAATTTAAATATTTTTTTAAAAAAGGTCAAATTTCTCGGAAATTTCCTACTTCATAGAGCACAACTCCTGTGAGTCAAGCTGAGTCAAAACACAAATTTACTATTTTGTAGTCCTAACTCTCCCCTACATTACTATATATACATGTCCATGCATCGGGACTGCACTTTTTGAGCTACAACAATTTTTCTGACCCAAGGTAAGATATTCTTTACAAATGCACGTCATATTTTTTGAGAAGTTATTTGTATGTGAAAGTGGCTATTATGCATATATTTTGATGAAATGTTGTACAAGAGTTCTTATTGACCCAAGAAATAATTCTGTTGAAATAAGGAGAAGTTGGCCCATATTTGGACCTAGTCCACATAGAAGAGTGTATCAAAATTTTGACAAAAATGACAATAGAACTCTCAAATTATGTGGTATCTGGTAATTCATTTGGAAAAGGTAAAAAATGATTTTATTGCCATCTAATATTACACAACTTAAATACCTGAAAATTGCAAATAAATTTAAAACCAATGGAAATAACTGGTAAAACCAAGTACCAGTTATATTATGTTTCAAAGAGGTAAAAAAGATCATGTTGAAACTTCGAGCAATAGTATATTAATACATGCATTCATTTTTTTCTTCATTATTGTTTAAACAATGGCTAAATTCAGTTATAGAGTTCTATCTGATATATATTTTGAACGGAAAATTGAAAACGACATTATTTTACATATAATGAATAATCCATTCTTCAAAATATGCGACAAACAAGAAATTAAAATTCATAACTTAAAAATAAAAAACTTTTTAAATACTTTAAGAAAACGGTACAATCAATGTTCCAGAAACAAGAAATTGTTTTACTCACGCAACCAAGAATGGCTAAGAAATAAACTTATTTTTAAAAAGCCATCAGTAACTACCACGGAAACTGGAAAAGGTGGTCGACCAGCAAAGCCAATTGATAATTGTAGTGAAAGATCACGAAGACGCAAGCTTAAACATATCAATGAAGAAGTTTCTTGTAGCATCATAAAGGATTCATTTCTGCATCAAATTCAACCATCGAAAACTAAAAAGAGTAAAATTGCTATCATTGAAAAAATAGTGGAAGCAAGCCCCAGACACACAAAAAGGATTTTAGAAATTATGCCGACACCAACTGAAGAAAATAAATTTACTCCAGAAGAAGCATTTGCACTATTTTTGGATTTGAAAATGACTAAAAACCAATATACAGAATTGCGGAAGCGAACCAATGAAAAAAATTGTGGAATTTTTCCATCATATCGAGATATAGTTTCTGCCAAAAAAGATTGCTTACTTCACCAACTGCTATTAGTGTAACTTCAAGTTCAGCAGAAATAAAATTGCAGGATCTTCTTGAACACACGAACGATTATTAAAGACATTTGATGCTGACTATTTAAAGAAGTTTAAAAATTGCAGCATGACTTTAATTTCTAAATGGGGATGTGATGGGTCCTCTGGCCAGAAACAATACAAACAATGAAATGCGGAAAATTCATCAGATGCCAATTTATTCATGATTTCTTTCGTTCCATTACGTTTAACAAAAACTTATATTGGTTCAGAGCCGTCAACTAGTAGAGCTGCAGAGATAGATGTATGGAAGAATGAAATTCCCTCGTCAACAAAATTTTGTAGATCATTAAAGTTTGCTTACAAAAAAGAAACTAAAGATGTCATAACTGAAGAAGTTGGCAAAATAAGAGATGCAATTAAAGAACTTCAACCAGTGATATTTGAATTTAATGACCAATGCATCGAAGTTAACTTTAAAATGTCACTTACAATGATCGATGGAAAAATTGCACAAGCTTTAACCGAAACAAAGTCTTCGTCAAGCTGCACCATATGCCAAAAAACATCAAGTCAATTGAGCCAACCACCAACACAAGACGATAGTTTTAATGAAGCATATGAATTTGGAATGTCACCTCTTCATGCTAGAATTCGTTTTATGGAGCATATTCTTAAATTGGGATACGATTTGGAATTTGGCCCGTTAGGCGAAACAGTGAGAAACAACAAAGAAAATTTGGAAAAAAGGAAGCAAAAAAAAAAAATATTCAAGAAAAATACCGTGAGATAGGCCTTATAATTGACCAGCCAAAGCAAGGAGAAGGAAATTCTAATGATGGAAACACAGCAAGGAGATTTTTTTCCGATCCAGAAACTGCAGCTTCTATAACTGGAGTAGACTATGATTTAATACGACGATTCCAAATCATATTAGAAGTTATAGCATGTAGCAAAAAGATAGATGCAAAAAAATTTGGTCAGTATGCTAATGAGACAGCAACCCTTTATAACCAAAAATATTCTTGGAGACATATGCCAACCACAGTTCACAAAATTTTGTTCCATGGGGAACAAATAATTCAGCACAATATGCTTCCAATTGGAGATCTCTCAGAAGAAGCGCAAGAATAAAGGAACAAAAACTACAGATTCTTTCGCGAGCACAATACAAGAAAAATTTCCAGATATTGTACTAATGAAGATCTTATTAATATTTTGTTGTGCACATCAGACCCATATATGTCCAGTATTCGACAAAAATGGAAATCAACCTCATTAGAGTTAGATGAAGAAGCTAAACAACTACTGCAAAATGAAAATCAAAGCTATTTGGAAGAAATTTTTTCTAATATTGTTTAATTAATACTAGTTTAAAGATTATAATTTGTTTCTAATTTTAGTATAAATTTTTATTAATACATTTAAATAAAATATATGTGCACTTTAAATCAATAGTAAAAGTTTACTTAAAATTTTATGGGTGTTGTGTTCTGTATATCATATATATCAAAATGGTATTGATATTGTTGGGAATTTAAGTGTTATTTTTCAGTTTAATCCTCACAAGAATTAGCTTTCTTCCAAAAAAACCAACCTTTGGCCCCTGTGAATATTGAGACTAAATAAATGTCAGGGGCCAAATGTTGGCATTTTCTGTCCAAAATTAAATTTAGGAATAATAAATAAGTATTGGTTGTAAAATACGATTGAAGAAAATAAGAAATTATAAAAAATACCTATTTAAAATGTCAAAATATTCAACTTTTACATGGAAACTCAACAAAAAATTAAAATGCATTTTTAACTCCACATTACTTACGTTCCTATCAGTCGATTTTTACGTTTGAACACGCAAATTGAAGTCCCTCCTATTGAACAAAACAAATTGCGTAAAAAAATACCAATCCGGTCAAAAGTTATAGAGTTTTGACCGCCATCTCGCGAAATTGACCACTGTGCGACGGTGCGATGCGACAATTCTAAAAAAATAATTTAGGTGAGTCATTGAAATTGCGGTAGTTTTTAAAATGCTTAACACGGAAAATGGTTTTTATCAATGGTAGCGTTGTGTTTAAGGACTTACAAATATTTTTAAAAATAGTATTAAGGTTTTCATTATCATAAAATGGTATTCCAGTGATACGTACATCTGTAGCCACTACCGAATTCTCCTGACTTAAACATTTTATTTTTAAATCCTTTATATCAGTTTTTAATTTTTCAACTTCTATAATACCAGGCTCTAATTTAGTTACCCTATCATTTAATTCAATAACTTCTCTTTTTACATCACATAATATTTCTTCTTTTAAATCCTTAAATTTTTGTTCTATTTCAACTAACAAGCTTCTCTTACTTTCAGCGATCATGTCTTTTATTTGTTGGGTTTGTTCTTTTATATAGCTGTCTTGTTTGGTAAATTTAGCATCTAACCAATTCCATAAACGACTGCGTTAAAAAGAGTCAGACGGAGTGGCAAACAAAAGTTCTTTATTGATATTATTAGACAGAGATTCAGTGTCATCCTCTGTTCTCTTAGTCTTACAATTCATATCAGCAGACGAGATGTGATCGGCTTCATATGTTGTTCTCTTTGTTCTCCGTGTTGACATGATTATATACAGATTAATGGCGTGATTGCATTTGCAATCCACGAAGGATTGCTTTTAAAAAACTCTGGTGCGGTGTTATCTGTTCCCGCCAACTTGTTTGACTTTAATTTTGCGATTGCAATTATTACCTCCCTTGTGTTGGGTGGATCGGCTGATATTTCCGTGTACTGCTACGGCAGTGGAAACTTGTCATCTACAATTTCGTTTGTACTGTTTTGTTGTGTACCGAAATGCCCCTTCCATGTACTAAGTTGTCGTCCGTGCTGGTTAGGAGATTTCGTTGTGAATCGAATAGTGGCGTGGGTTTGAATAGGGTGTGGGTTTCTGTTTGTTGACGTTACAGATGCAATAGCTTTGAAGGTTTTACGAAAGTCGTTTCGACGTGCCGCTGTTTCTACTTCGTCAAGAGGCTTTGCTAAAATAAACTCTGAGCGTTTGATCTCGCGAGCTGTTTGAGCTCCCTGAGGCATACGACATTGGTGTTATTACAGCTGTTGATGAGGTGCAATATACTTTTACGTGCTACTATTTTATCCCACGTTCGATCTGAGATCCACTCTTCTTTCACGCGACTGTACATAGAGTGCTGAAGTGGCTGCTGTAATAAGTGCCTTTTCCACTCTATTCCATTCTGAGGTGATATTGTTATCACGTGCAGCTGAAGATATTGTCGAATAAATTGCGATATGATGTTATTTGCAGTGTGTGAGTTGCGTAGTTTCTCTGGGTTGAACTTTTTTCTACAACAACGATACACAATAGTGCGGATATTCAGAGTCAGCGTGAGTTTTCCCATCACAAGTAGGTGATCGCTTGCGATGTTTGCACCGTACGTCTGCTAAAAGTGATCTATTTGGGATCTGTATTGTGCGCCTGGAGACACATAAGTATAGGTTAGGTTAAGAAGGGTTGTGTCCGGAAGGTGTCTGCTTATAAGAGGGGTACAATATTTTTTTCTTGGAATGAAACAATCAAAGCTCATTTTGTATCTATCAGTGCCAGTCGCTCTAAAAACATTCTCTTGGGTTTATTGATTTCTGTGTTTTGTCAATATTGAATCTTAAAACATAAAAGAACTGTAAAAATTTCGCGCATTGAACATTTCTCTTTTTCAATTTTTCTTTATTGATGAACAATTTTTTTTTATGGCATTTTGTGACGAACTCTTCAAATAAACAGCAATTTCTTTCCCGTCCTTAACATGTATGTATTTATGTACATTTGCGTTAATCTCCCGCGTTTCAACGCTTTGTCCTCTTATGAGAGATTTTTTGAACAATACTTTTCAAAACTTAGTGTCCGTGTCCGGTTAATAGAGTGTCCTGTTATGGGAATACTTTTTGTATGGAAAAACTAATGAATATGTTGGATCTACAAAACTTGGCCGGTTATTAGAGGTGTCCGGTTATGGGGGTGTCCGTTATCAGAGGTTTCAGTGTAATTGTGGGATTTTTCCAGTGTTTTTTCATTCAGTTGAAAGTAGTTGAACTAATAATAAATAAGGTAAACTTAAAATATAATTGTAAAATCCAGCCAGTATATATACAGGGTGGGCCAAAAGAAACCAAGGGCTCTCCAAAAATTTGTCTTAAAAGTGCCATTGTGTCTCGGGCAGTATGGGCAGTGGCTCCGTCCTGCTGAAACCACATACCAGGTCTGTTTTCAAGAGCAGGACGTAAAAAATTTTCTATCATAAACCGATACCGCTCTCCATTTACGGTTACAGCACTTCCATCTTCATTCTCGAAGAAGTAGGGCCCAATGACATTTTCAGATGTGATCCCACACCATACTGTACACCTGATGGGGTGCAATTGGCGTTGATGAATGGCTCTTGGATTTTCAGAACCCCAGAACCTACAGTTCTGCTTATTAACAAAGCCATTCAAATGAAAATGAGCTTCATCACTCATAATCAAATTTTCAATAATGTCGGCGATATGCTCTTTGCGTTAAAATAATTGATCTCTGGTTTAAATAATACAATTCCAAGTGTTGTCTATATAATCTGAAAGAAAAAATAAAAAAAAGTTAATAAACAAAAAAGTTATTAAACTTTTACACCCCTTGGTTTCTTTTGGCCCACCCTGTACATATATAATGTTCGGTTTAGAGAATGCAATAAACATGATCATTTAGGATGTTGCGAGGCAGCGGATTTGGATGCGTTTCTACCTTTTTCAAATACGTAGCTCCTTGTTCCGCTATTTGATCAGTTATTAATGGAATATTTAGATCTTTATGAATGTTCAAGTAATCATTCGTAGAATCTTATTTTGCGGCTTTCAATTTTCCCTAAGTTTGTAGCTGAAGCAGCGCTCCATAATTGAATCCCATAACACCATATAGGTTTTAGGATAGATTTGTACAATAAAATATGAAAATCTAAACTTGCTGTTGAATTTCTACCAATCAGCCAATTTACTTGCACTACTTTTATTTGTTTTAATTTTCCTTCAATGTGACTTTTCCAAGTTAAACGTCGTACTGTGGCATATATTTTGAGAAGGCGGCCAAAAATCATTTTTTACAGTTACCGATTTCAAAGTTATCTTACTCATTTGAAATTTAATACCAGTGCGTCAGTTAGATTTGCAAGTAGTAGCAAGGTTTGCCAAGTATTTTTCCAGAGTTGCAATTCTTCGGGATTTTAGTAACTCTTTCCAATTTGAGCCGAGCTTTTATAAGAATAGCAGAACCCCACATGTTTTACCACGAGGGTCCTTAGTATCATATAATATATAACGAAGGATTTTAAAAAAGTATCGAGGTTTACTTTCTGTCAATGAAGAATGCTTATCTTTACAAACTGCTATTACTGCCGCGTCAAGTTCAGAAGAAATAAAATAGCAATATCTTCCTGAACATACTGCAGAAAGATTGTAAAATACGATGTAGGCAGATCATTTGAAACATCTTGGAAATGGTAGCATTATTATAATTTCTAAATGGGGTTGTGATGGATCCCCTGTTCAAAAACAATGCAAGCAATGTAATGCCGAAAATTTCTAATTTCTTAATGCTATCTTTCATTTCATTGCAATTAATAAAAAGTTATACTGGCATTGAGCGATCACTAGATGAGTATAGAAAACAGAAATTGGTGTATAAAATTTAATAGAATTTGCATTCGTAAAGAAAAAAATGTGTCATAACTGAAGAAGTTTAAAAAAGATCAAACAAGTTTTTTTTTGCTTTTATACTATCTTATTCTAAATATAATTCGCGAAATGGTACTTGGAAATGTAGAAGTAAATTTGACCTGATATAATTTTTTTTATTATTTAAATTTGTATTATTGTAATGGAATCCTCAATATTAATATTACCTGTCAAAAACTCCAAGAAATAAAATAGGAAAAACTTTTCTTAAATATACATTTTATTTCTTTATATATTATAGACTCTATTAACATAACAATTTAACAAAAAGTGCAATTAAAAATTAAACGTTTAACAATAAAATTTAATTGCTTGGCTCAGTCTCCATTTCTAAATGTTAGAAATATAAATGAAATCATTGTTACGATTTTCTGTGTTTAATTCAAATGCACTGTTTTTTTTTTGTCGACTTTATTTAGGAACGGATATCCTTGTAGCGGGGTTCTTCCTTATCAGTATCTAATTTGATCGAATATTTGCCAATTAATGAACCTTGAACATCAGCTTGACCCTCAGGGTTGTATTGGGGACCATCACCGATTTCTTGAGTCTCTTCTTTTACTACTCTGTAACCCTTTTCATCCGCTTCATAGTAGACGGAACGCATAACAAAACCGTCACTGTAAGAATACATGCCACTGACCTTGGAACCATCACGAGTTTCTTCACGTGCGATCATATTGTCATTGATTGTATCTTCGACATGAGAGTTGAATGAATATTGAGCAGATTCGTTTTGAATACGTTCCATTTCGGCTTTTTCTTCGGCATCTTCATGGTTCTTAGAAAAAGAGTAGATAATAATAACATATTATTACTTTATATTTTTTTACTTATATAATGGCAAAAAAAGGATTTGTTATAATTTTTCTCATTATTGATATTGCAAAAACTCATTCAGAATGACAGTCTCATCTTATAGTAAGTTTGGAACGCGTGCTTTTTACTATAGCTGTTTGACATTTACATACGTATTTAAATTGCATAATTTGGAATGACTGACAGCAATTGAAACTACCGAACCTAAACATACTTGTTGACATTTCGCGCAGGAGAATGTGGACTGAATATTTACCACAGAAATTCGCAGAATGATTTGAAATTCTAAAACGAAGGCACATTTATGAAAAGAAACAATTTCTTTTTTTGTAAATTTGGGAAGGCATCAAGAAGTAAATTTTTATTTAGAGCAGAGACCCCAAATTTTTAAATGAATGAAACGATTTTATTAATGTGGTTATGAGACGAAAATATATCAGAAAATAGTTGTGTATGAAACACAAACATAGCCACAAATCCAAATTAAATATTTCAAATTTTAGATAAAACGTACGTTAAAAAGACTTTATGAAAAAGATTTTCTTATTATTTCAGTTTGTTCTAGAAGACCTTGTTTTAAAATAAATATTTTTAATTAGGTGTTTAGTTCTGAGGTTTTTCTTAATCATGTATAATTTTTGTTGATTTTTATTGGCTAAATTGATTGACGATTTTTGTAACTTTTTTTTAAGACTTAAAAAATATCATTTATATTTTAGGGAAAACTAGTAGATTTCATTTGCAATCTTTCTAAAAATTTAGACCGTTTACACTACATTTTTATACCCTTCAACACAGGTGGATATATAATTTTGTTATTCCGAATGAAATTTCTACAACATTCATTTCCGACCCCATATACTTATGATGGATGCTTATATATGTAGGCAGAAGTTGGTTGCCAAGGCACCAGAAGAGATACAGTAAATTTAAGCCCACCAATCAGCCAGGCATAGTTTCGAAAATTTCGCTAATGTAATCAGCAACATCAGACCATTCCATTTGAGATTGTGGGTAAAAAACCACGCCCACCTATATCTTTTCACGTTGTTTTTATTTTTTCGGTTGTAATAATTCTCTTTTGCTTTTTTTGTTAAATAAATATTAGACTGCTACCAGTAGATCGTAAGGCGGATCTCGGCGGATCAATAACTCCCTGCGAGGGGTGCTTTTTGTTTACTTTTAGGTTGGTAAGGTTTTTTTTGCTTTGATTTGTTTTAAAGTTCTTTATACAAAGCAATATACATAGAGGCAGCCGATAGCCCCAAAGGGTGTGCACTAGGAACCAGGAGCAGTCAATAGATTCTTCAGTCTAACGATTCTATAGCAATATAAATAGCAAAAAAAATTTCTGTAAAATTCTTACAAAAAACTTTTCATAAAACTTTTATAAAAAAATTTCGCAATAATTTTCGATAAAATATTTATAAAAAAATTTCCATAAAATGTTTACAAAAAATTATCTATAAAATTTTACAAAAAATTTTGCTAAATTTTCCAAAAAATATTTCTATAAAATTTGTACAAAAAATTAGATTTTTATTTTAATAAGTTATTTTCTCAAGAAATCTCGAGAAAAAAATGTGTGTTTTCTTTTCTCGAGAAATCAAAATGGGTGAGAAATGTGAAACACCTATTGAATTTTGAATAGATTTCGTCAATATGTTTTTGGGAATCTTTGTATGGGAATCTAGTAAGAACTAGATTTCAGTGTAATATAAATGCACAATTCAAACCTTTTTACTGAAATAAGTTTTATTTTGAAAAGATCTTTCTCTTTGGTGCGGAAAGAAATTTTTTAAATACATTTATTTAATTTTATGATTTGATTATTTTAGCCTTTTAAGTTTTTCATAAACAATGTAAGTTTTATTATCGCTATTTCGTTAAATCATTGAGTATCAACGACAGGAAACAAGAAATAAAATATTTATATTAAAATTTACGATATAATTTAATAAAAATAAATTATTATATTTTTTAATGATATTAAAACTGCCCAGATTTCAATTTAACACTGTACAAGTCATAAGTCTCAGATATAAAATAGAATATTTCTTTTTCACGGTTCGAAAGTTTTGCCCTCCTATATCTTTGTGTTTTATGACATCAATTTTAAAATTTGTCGGACATTAATTCCTTCTACAAAAAAGAAATATCATAGAAGTAATGAAATCAAATACTTTGAATTTGCGATTCAGTTGTTCGAAGCTCAATGCATTGTGCAATATTTAAAAAAAGATATTTTTAATTAAATTAAATATCTAAAGAGCAAATATTAAACCTTATTTTTTCATATATTTATTAATGGTTATACAAAACAGTAAATGAGTTTATATAACGTAAATAAACGAGTATGAGCATCTAGGCCTTTAAAACTTATTTGAAAATGTGTTTATTATTACTTGAAAGCAAATTTTGTATATTCTTAAAAAAAAATATTAATTCCATATATGTATATATTTTCATTTATATATTTTTACATCAGTTTCGACAACATCCTGTTTTAATGTCATAAAACGCAAACTATTACTTAATATTTCAAGAGTGCGGTTGTGGTTTTCAAGCAGACACGTTTAAAAACCGGAATGTTGCTGCAGAAGATTTCGAATAAGATGATAGTGATTTTTTGTGGCTGTTAACCTTGAAGTTATTAACTTGTATGTTATGATTTGGTAATATATATTGCTGTGGTTTTTCTTATTGGTATGACAAAAAAATACTTTTACATGCACGTAATTTCCTGAGTTCAATTTAATATCTAAAAGCATACCATGTTTTAAATTTTAACGGTTACTTTTTAATTCATAATAAATTCTTTAAAATCATTTAATGTATTACAAAAAACACTTAACTTCATGCAATAATATTTTTTGTTTAGCTCTTTAATTATTCTAACTTAACTTCAAAAGAATAAGTAGCACTTTTAAATATGTACAAATGTATATGTATCACTCACAATTGGCAAAGCGATGGCAGCAGCCAAGACAGAAAAAATGAACACAAACTTTAGCATTTTGATTTCACTGAACTATAAATTGTTGGTAGTGATGTGCACTTTGCAAGTGTACTCTGGACTATGTTTTTAAAACTTGCAAATATTCCTCTTTTATACGCACATCACGCGCTCAACTAACCAAAAAAAAAAAAAAATCAAGGCATACTCGTACACATACACATTAACATAGAATAGTTTTCTGCAGTTGCCGGCTTAAATTTAAGCAGCGCTTTAAATTTATTGGGAACACCAGCAGTATTTAAACGGGTTGTGAAAACGCTGAGGGCAGTAACGGCAATAGCAAGCAGCAACTGATTCATTCGTAGCTAAAGTTGTTTCTTCGTTTGCGTATTTTAAAGTGAGAGATGTCAGCGCAAAACCAAACCATCATTACTATAGCGTATAAATTATTCATACAACATGCTCGCACTCATACAGCTTAAGCTTTCAGGCAAAATTCAAATTAAAACATTTAACAATGAAATACGTAAGCATTTCTTATCGTTGTTAGCTGCGTTGCGGCGTTGAAGCCATTTTTTGACGCATTTTCTTGAAGCTTTATAAACACGCGTAGTGCTCATATATGTATGTACATATGTATGTAGCTTCTTATTAATTCAACGAATTTCGACTTGACATTCTGGTTTTGTTACTGGTAAATATTTTTGTATTTATATGAACATGGCTATGAAAAAATATCAAAAAATATTTTTTGTTTTGCTCTTTAAAAAAAGGGAACTATTTAAAGTGCTTTTGTTTTTTGAAAGGTGCATTTCTAGCGTGCTCAAATGGCAATGAAAATCACCAGATATGGGTACAATGGAAATAGGGCGCTTTCATTATTAAGAATTCAAGTTGCTTCTAAATTAGTCACTTCCTCAGAAATTTAATTTGGTGGTTAATTTAAAAATGGTACCTATGAATAAAAAAGATTTAGACATTTTTCTGAATTGCTTTTTTTTGTAAACTTTCAACTTCCCATTTGATTCAAGAAAACTTTTATATTTACTTTAATACGAAATCTCAACTAGGTACTCAAAAAAGTTTAACTTATAAGAATCACTTAAACTTGGTTAGATTTCTTAAAAAGATCAATATCGTTATTGGCAAACCTTCAAGTTACATAAATCCAACTGATCAAATTTGTAGGGGTTTGTAGAGCCTAACTAACCATAACACCAAAATACAGCGCGGTTCGAAATATTCCCTTTTTAGATCAAGTTTTTGGACAAAACCATTTTAAGGAATCAATCACTTAATTGGTATTATTATTTTTTCCTAGATCCGTCTATAATAATCTTAGGCTTCTAATAAAGTCCATTATCGTAACTTACTTTGTCTTTTATCGATTCGTATCGATTCAAAATTTTACTTCAGCGTAAACTGTTCGTACTTCAAAACCGAAGGATGTTGTTTAAAGGGTATAAAATGTATATTATCCTTAGGAGAAGTATTTCTGAAAAGTCTGTTTATTAGTAAAACAGTAAAATTTGCAAAAGTTTGCACATAATTGAGAACATCTTGAATATAAGTCTCTTGATTAAAGTGTGCACTTGTAACTAGTGAGGGGTACCTCTCATTTTTTCGTTAAATAAAATAGATCTCTGCTCTATTTTTATCTCGTTTGTTAATAACAAACAATAAATCTTGTAAACTACACTGATAGCAAGTTTCATAGCAATTAATATATAAATTTCCATTAAAACTACTATCATTAAATTAGTAAAAATAAAATAACAGTCGGAAGCAAGAACTTTGTTATGATTTTAAATTGACTTTAGTGTGCTGAATCCAAATCTGTTCACAGATTGATGTAGTTTTTGAGAGTTTCTTATATAAATAAAATACTGATATTGAAATATTAAATACAATACGCATTATGACAAAAATAAAAAATCATCATCATAAATAACTTTTATGATATCAAATAAAATCTCAAATGAAATAAAATATTCATATAACATTAAAAATTAATATTGTGTTTCAGTAGGCTACACACTGTGTAATTTTTTAAGTCATGGCAAAATAACCATATACGGACACCACTACGTCATAAAAGACAAAAAAAAGACCCCTGTCTCCCAGTTTTGCCCAAAGTCCTCCAGGTTAAAAAATTTTCGGGAAATTTTTCACTTTTGCGGCTAACTAAGCGCTACCTAAACGGTGTTAAGAATCATTCCTAGGAAGTTCATATGTTCTAGAAAGTTGTTTATTGAGATCTTAGGTTTATTTTTGTAGTTGATTGTTTCCTTGAATTTGGAACGGTTTGCTACCTATGGACCTGAACAGGGGAAAAAAGGTAAAAAAATTAATTTTTTAAAGTTTTTTGCGATTTTGACCTTGAAGATGAAGTTTTTTTGATTTTATTTTTTTTATTCAAACGGTTTGCAAAATATGAGCTTGAGTAAATGCTACTTATGGTCGGGTTTTTTTTATTTAAATTTGATGCAAAAAATCGCCCAAAAGCAAAAAATGAAAGGTAGCCCAAGAAATCTTCATACAAAATTGGGTAATATTTCATATGCAAAGCACCTCTATTGCTACAGTCCGCTATAACAAAAATTATAAAGTTTATATTTGAAAATTGAAGGGTGTCACCATATTGATGTAATTGGGTCTATGTGGCCTTATCTTTTGTGCCGTTATAGACAAACACTGAAAAAATAGACAGAATGTCCATTACGGATGTACGTTATAATAACATGTACAAATATTTAAAATTATAACTTATAGAGTGTCCCGATAGTTAACGTAATTTTATGATTATGGCCTTATTTTTAAACCGTTATAACGCGTTATGGACAAACAGTTTAAATTTACAAATAATCTGTATTGCTAAGTCCTCGATAACAATAACTATATAATTCAAAATTGGAAATTAAAGGGTATCCCAATAAATTATGTAATTTGGTGTATAAGGCTAAACTCTTGAACCATTAGAGAAGGATAGTTGAAATTGCCAAAGCACCGCTATTGCCAACTCCGCTATAACAACAAGTATAAAATTTGAATTTTAAAAGTCAAGAGTGTCCCCATATTGATGTAATTTGGCCTATAGACAAAGATTGGAAAATTAGAAAGCATGTCCATTATTATGTCCGTTATAATAAAACGGGTAAATAGTTTATGTGATTTGACAATTTGTATATGGCCAAACTTTTGAAACATTACATTCAAACAGTTAAAATTTACAAAGAGTCTATACGGCTAAATTCTCTATAACACCAAGTATTAATTTTCAAATTGGAAATTAAAGGGTGTCGTGATAGGTGATGTTATTTGGTGTAAATGGCCTTATTTATTGAATCGTTATCGACAGATAGCAAGAAGTATAAATTTGGAAAATAATGGGTCCACCTTTAGTTAATAAAATTTAATGTATATGACCATATATTTTGATCCCTTATATATAAACACTTGAATTTTTATCATGGGTGACGTAATTTGTGTTATATGGCCTTATCTTTTGAATCTTTATCGAAAATACGTTTTTAGGAGACGCGCGTGGTATGACGGTGGATAGTTTCCTCTATCGTGTAAAAGCGTTGACAAATCAGAAACTTAACGGTAATTTTAACATTTTGTGTGATCATTTATCTACTCTGTTTGAAGGAAAAGCAAACGATTGGTTTAGGAGATACCATCAATTGGTATCCTCAATACAATGGGCAGATTTATGCGCAGCTTTGTGGAAGCAATATAAAGATTCACGAACAGATATAGATTTACGTGAAATGATTAGCGACCGAAAGCAAAAATATTCTGAAAGCTTTGATGCTTTTTGTGAGGCCATTATCGAAATTTCTGACAGGTTAGCAGAACCGCTAAGCGAAGCAATTCTGGTCGAAATATTGCGAAAAAATCTATTACCAGAGATTCAACATGAAATTTTAAACTTAAAAGTTAATTCTGTATCTGAACTTCGCAATATTTTCCGTCGTAGGGAATTTTTTCTCCTAGATTTTGGAAAAAGGCAGACTGCTCCAAAATCCGTACCATTTGTTAAAAACAAAATTCATGAAATAAGGAAGCTCCATTGTCAAATGATAATGAGGCGTCGGCTATCTCTATTGTTTGTTGGAATTGCCGTAAAACCGGTCATCGTTACCAAGATTGCATGGAAGATAGACAAGTGTTTTGCTATGGCTGTGGCTTAGCAAATGTTTATAAACCGAAATGCACCCAATGTAATTAGAGTTCAAAAAACTTATTGTCGAGTACACTGAAAACCAGTAGACCACTACCGACTAGAACCCTATTCCTCTAATCTATCGCAATACCATTTACCTGAAAATAATTCTAAAATTACTGATTGCCCAGAAGTATATAACCAACCAACTACTTCCCCTATTAAAAAAGTAACAAATATTATGCAATGAGCACTACAAAAATTCCATTAAAGTTCTGAAAAATTCTGGTGTTGACAAGGAAAACGTGGAATAGTCCAATTTTAAATTTAAATCACTAAAACAGTAGTAAAACATTATCATCTACACCACCAGTTTATCTTAAACCATTTCATGTAAGACTAGCTGAATATAATGCCAGACGTGCTGAAATAATTAGTGAAACAAATTCTACAGCAAGACAAAAGAGTTCAACGAAACTCGTTCGCAACTTCTGGAAGCAAATAAAGCAAACTCGTCGGGGTTACTAAATACAATATATGACAAACCGCATGATATCCGAGCATATGCAGACGTGAAACTTTTTGGCACGACAAGTATTGGGTTACTGGATACTGAAGCATCGGTTAGCTGTTTAGGAGCACAGGCTGCTAAAGTATTTTTGGAGACGAAAAACAATTTTAAAAAGATTTCATCTACTGTAAGAACCGCAGATGGTAAAAGGCAAGATGTCGACGAGATCGTAAAAACTGATAACACCTATCGTGGCGATACCAAGCAAATAAATTTATACATTATACCAACTTTATCCCAAAATCTATACCTCGGCATTCAATCGTTTCTATAAATGAATTACCAGAAACCTCTGAACAAAAATATCTTACTACCACACAACAACAACAACTACAAATAGTTACTTAATTCCTTTCCTTCATTTTCAAAAGAAGGTTTGGGAAGAACCAACGTTATTTCTCACGTTATCGACATAGGTAACGCATCCCCGATTAAACAGCGGCATTTTCCGGTATCTCCGGCAATGGAAAAATTTATTTATGCCGAGATAGACCGAATGCTGCAAATGGATGTGATAGAGGAATCGGAAAGTGCGTGGTCTTCACCTATCGTTTTAGTCCGTAAGCCCGGAAAAGTAAAATTATGTTTAGATAGTCGAAAAGTTAATTCCGTAACTATCAAGGATGCATATCCTCTTCCCATAATCGATGGTATTCTGTCTAGGCTACCTCCGGCTGAATATAAAACAAGCCTGGATTTGAAGAACGCCTTCCGGCAAGTTCCTCTCGACAAGTCATCGAATGATAAGACGGCATTTAACGTTCCTGGCCGCCCCTTATATCATTACAAAGTCATGCCTTTTGGCCTGTGGAATGCACCTCAGACCATGTCAAGGTTAGCTGTTTAGGTGGAAAAATCCAAATTTTGTGCGACGGAGGTACGTTACCTTGGCCATATAGTTGGGGTAATTCGTACGGATCCTGATAAGATTTCGCCTATATTAGATTTTCGAAATCAAGATCCGTTAACATCTCCGTAGGTTCTTAGGAATGTGCGGTTATTACGGGAAGTTTATCAGGAATTACGCTACAATAACTGCTCCTGCAGTTTTGCATAGTCCCAACTTTTCAGAGGTATTTTACATACACTGTGATGCTAGCAACACTGGAATAGGAAGTGTCTTGGTTTAGAAAACAGCGGAAAGCGATGAGGTTCCAATCGCCTTTATGTCGAAGAAACTCAACCAAGCCCAACGTAATTATTCTGTAACCGAACAAGAGTGTTTAGCAGCAATGCCAAGCATCAAAAAGTTTCGAGCTTACATAGAGGGACATGCATTTAACGTGGTCACCCACGACACTTCGTTAAAGTGGCTCATGTCTCAAACGGATTTAAGCTCTAGGTTGGCAAGATGGGCTTTAAAGTTAAAAGGCTTTAATTTTAAGATCGAACATCGCAAAGGCAGTCGAAATGTTCCTTATACTCTTTGAAGGTCCAACACAGAAGATTTGAACGAAATACTTGGTCCAGAAGAGACTGGGGTTTTCGTAGATTTAACTCATCATATTTTCGAGGGACAGACTATTCAGAACTTTTGGACAGAGTTAAGGAAAACCTGGATAAAACCCCAGGCTTGAAAATTATTGATGGGTACCTATACAGAAGAACGCTACCCTAAGAGCTGGTAAAGAGCGTCCTTCACAAGGTACATGATAGCCATTGTTAGCGCAGGGAGGAATAAATAAGACATTGGATATTAGATTAGATTCTTTCAGAAATTTTATGTGGATTTTTTTAGGCCCATATCCCCGCTTTAAATCTGGCAATATAGGAACAATTATAGTAGTTGATCATATTTCAAGATTTTGTTTTCTAAAACCAGTAACAAAATTTACAACCGATGCAATAATCAAATACCTTGAAGAAGAGCTTTTCCATACCTTTGGGACTCCTGAAAGTTTAGTGTCCGATAATGGAGCACAGTTTAGATCAAAACAGTTTAACAATTTATTGCAAAACTATAGCATAAATCACGTTTATACAGCAGTTTACTCGCCCCAATCCAATGCTTCTGAGCGAGTAAATCGCTCAGTACTGTCTGCGATACGGGAATATATAAAACATGACCAGAGTAATTGGGATGAGTACCTCAGCAGTATTAGCTGTGCTCTAAGGTCAGCTATACATGCTTCTATAGGCACTTCCCCCTATTACATGTTTTTTGGTCAACATATGATTACCAATGGTAATTCTTATTCACTGCTACGTAAACTAGAAATGCCGTTCAATTAACTGGTACATGCTATTATGAACTCGACGATTACAATGGTCGTTCAGTGGGAATATACCACGCTAAAGACATACGTCAATAGAAAGAGTTAATGTTTTTATTTTTATTATAATTAATTTTGTTTGTTTACTCTATTTAGTCTATCTCGGCTACAAGCGGTATCAGATTTATTGGGAATTTAAACCACCAAATCTGATTTTAGCAGGGGGTTGTGTAAGGTTGTAGCAAAATAAATTAAATTTCCATCTTTTTGGTTTTTTTTCGGCACAATTAACTTTTTTCAAAATTTTAACAGTTTTTCAGTTACGTCCATTTGATGTTATTTATACATATAATAAAGTAACTCATTTTCGTCCGTCTGTCTGCTTTTCATTTACGTTCGCATCTCGTAAAAACTACTGGATGGATTTCAACAAAATTTTTTTTAGTCTCCTAGTCCCAATATCCTATATTGGGACTTTTTTGCCGCAAAAATATCTTATTTCCAAGAGAAAGTGGAGAAAAAGCAGTGAAAGTACGCTGTTGAACTAACCGGATATGAATACTTTATTTTTTATAAAGTAAAATAATATATAAACGGATATGTAGCATATCTTAAGGCTTAACTAAGTACTGTTTAGTATGCACGGCACCTTTAATTTTTGAAAGTTGTATGTGTACTTTAAAACACAGATCGATTTAACTACTTAGTACGGCCTTTAATTTCTGATATTTAAACACAGATGACGCAATATAGCCAATTGAATACAATTTTTATTTGTTTTAAGTCGGCTACGTGTTGTATAATTTGGTTTTTTTGTGAAATACATACTTAGGTAATTACGTGATTACATTATTTTTGTTATTTAGCGTTAATTTTTAAAATTTGGTAAGAATACAACGATTTGAGTGTGGCTATAAAATTCTGTTGTTGTCAGTTTCTTCTTCGTGGTACTCTATAAAAGTAAGTCTTGAAATAGGTGTGAAATACTTTCAAAGCAACTTATAATCGAGCAAAATCTTATCAGGACGCCCACGACGTGACGGGCACAGCTGGTTTTACATTAAAAAATTAGTTTACTAATACCACTCTGCATTTTGCTCAAGCATTTTGGTAAATGGTAAAGCAGTTTTGGTATTAGGATAATGGGTATTAAGCATTTTTTTATATATGTACTTGTTTTCTAACATCACTTTTCCAATAACTGAAGTTTTTGAGAGGTATAAAAAGGCAAATTGTGGCGTGACGTGCGCTTTTCTCCAACAGTTATATCACTGATTCAGTTCTTTAGATCAACCATTTTGATTGTACTCTCGCAAAGAAGTGGAGTTTGATTCCATGAGGGAAAAGTTTGGGATAGGTTTTTTTACTCAGAAAGATAATACCCAAAATTAAGTTTCTTTGCCTTTATTCTTGGATATTCATGAAAAGGTAATTATATTAAACCGCAATCCTGACTGCCCCTTTTCCTCATACGATTGTTTTCTGCCAGGAATATTTTATTGCTTTGAGGAATAATCTTGGCCGTTTGTGTTTTGCTCGGGAACGGAAAACCCTCAACGGAAACCCACAGAAGTGCACTTTAATTAGCATCACAGAAAAATAACCAGAAAGTTAGAATAAAACAAAAAATGGAAGCAGTGTTTTTGAAGGAATTTTTTTATTAAAGCTTCCGAAGCATAAAAACCAAATCACTGCAAAAAATGTACACTACAAAATTTGCCCTTAAAGTTAAATACAAATTTACAAACGGAAATCTTTTACCTAAAATAAATCCTAATAAAAAGAAACAAAATTCATAAGTTCAGAGCAGTTTTACAAATAAAAAACTTACTAAAATACGAAGTAAATAAAAGAAAACAAAACCTAAATAACATACATAAAAGGAGACTTAAAATCTAAAATCACAGTATAATATTGCACCACGTTGAGAAATGCTGTGAAAGGTTAATTTGTGTTATTTCTTTATTATGTTTAAATTGAAACACTGATCATCATTCTGTTCACAAATCGCCAGACTTTATGAGAATCAGTAACTCTATTAAAGCCGTGCAGTGACAAGTTCCCATAATTAATTTACTGATATTCAAGAAAAAGAAACATTTAATTTTAAAATTCTAAGATCAGCTTTTTAATACATATATGAGCCCTTGATTATGAAAGTAGTATAAGTCATATATTTCTTGTTTCGAGATATTAAGAGGTTTGCATTTTAAAGGATTAAAAAATATTTTTGTATTATGGAATAAAATATTTTGACAATTAAATACTGCCAACAAATAAGTATTTATTATGATTGTGAAATTCATAATCATTTTTAAAAGGTAGTGTGGTTTTGAAAGGTTGAAATGATTTATACCATTTCCAAAATTAACTGCATGACTTTATAAATGACTTAAACCCTCAAGAAAAAATTTTTATTAAAAACTAACATTTTATTCAAACTTATTACATTGTAATTAAGTAATTTATTTTTTAGTATTTAGCGAAAATAAAGAGTTTGTGGAAAATTGGTGGGATATAGGGTAGTAAATACATCATACCTTTTTTTCTGTTACTGGTCTAATGGTTTTTTCTTCTGTTATTGGTCTAATGGTTGTATATAGTGGAATCAAATCAATATTTTCGTATATTCTTGGCCTTCTTCTTTTGGTTGAAAAGTCTAACACTTTGAATTCGGAATTGTCATCCAAAGAAATTTTATAAAACATATTATATGGAGCATTTTTTAGAAATCTGATCCATTGTATTTTTAGCCAAGAGACAGCTTCTCCATTGGTGTTTCTCTTTCTATTAGTCGTTGATTCTCTCAGTTATTTCGTCGAAATGAAATCATTCCGAGCCATTTGTTGTACGAAAAATGGGTTTCTCTTTTTACATAATTCTATTAAATAACTTAATCTTCTTCGCCGTATAATGTCTACAATTAATTATAAATAGTGCATTTTTTCATTACTAGGCTTACCTGATCATAACTGAACCGCTATCTGAAGACATTACAAAATTACTAATAATTATTTTCCAAACTTTGAAAGCAGACCGACTTATACCACTATTAAAATATACAGTTAATGTATTTTGTTTACCAAACAAAAAATAAACTGAATTTATCAACTTAATTTTCATGGCATACTGCGAATTACTTCAGATTATATTACTTTATTAGGATTTGATATGAAATAGCTGATAAACTAAATTTTAAAAATTTTTGACTTTCAAAATCAAGGTCTCATATATCTTTTTGTATTTAATAATTTTTGAGTAAAAGTAAAAATAACAAAACTAAAAGGGAAAAACCCAAGTTAGAGAGAATATACCCTCAACTAAATTTTAATGCATTTTAAGCTAACTACTTTGCAAAGAGTAGTAGTTGATACTTGGATAATTTTTATTAAAAATAACTGAAAACATTGTGATGTCCTAGGGTGTAGTCAGTTGTCTTAATGACTACTCAGAAGTTAGCTTAAAGTTAGTCAATTTGTAGTTAGCTATAAACTAAATATATATATTTATATATATATATATATATATATATATATATATATATATATATATATATATATATATATATATATATATATATATATATATATATATATATATATATATATATATATATATATATATATATATATATATCAGTTAGCTTATAAACCGAATTTCTAAAAATATGCAATACATTTTTTCCCTGTTTATTATTATTTCCCGCATCTTTGATTGAAGGCTTCTTAAACAAAAATGTTAATACATGAAATGCTCGATAGTCAGTAAGATATTTCCTACCAAATAACATTTATGATCTTTATTCAATTATGATCTTCATAATTTAAGAACACAAAAGAACGAAATGGGTGTGATACAAATTTTTATTTTATAATTTTAAAAAAGAAACGAAAAATATTTAAAAAAAAATTGTCAAAAATAATTTTATTTTTGATTTACATTGTAGTTAGTAGACATCTGCATGAATGCATTTAAAACGCCTTTTAAATCATTCGTATTATTTTCAACTCAAAACATGTTTCGTGCCGAAGTTTACGAAACGAATGAAACAACACATGCATTACAAAAATGAGTTACGGATTAAATTCAGATGAGATGAGAGACAATTGTGTGGAGTAGAGTTTTCTGAAAAAGACAACAATTCATTTTATATCGTATGAGTTGATTTTTATCAGCTAAAAAAGAACAATGCAATAGTGTTATGTTATATTTTATATACCACTGCAATTAACTGCATAATTTTGCAAAAATTCTTGTTTTAATATAAATTTTCAATCTTAATACCTAAAAATATGTATATTTATTTAAGAAATGTAATATTTTTTTTAAATATGTTATTTAAGGCCTTTTCAACTACTCGGTTGTAGGGTTCCGTACCCAAAGGGTAAAAATGTATTGTTGTCGCTGAAATGTCTGTCCGTCTGCCAGCGGTTTCTATCTCCGGAACTGTTAAAGCTAGAGTCTTGAAATTTTCACATAAAATGTTTTACTGTGGCCGCTATAACAACAAAAACTAAAACTTATAGGGTTTTCCGACAGTGACGTGGTTTTTCATGAATATGGCCTAACTTTTGAACCATTATAGGTAGACTTTAAATTTTCAAAGAAAGTGTTTTACAATGGTCTCTTCAACATTAAAAATTAAAGGGGTTTCTAAAAATGACGAGTTTTTCTGTATATGGCCTAACTTTTGAACCATTATAGGTAGACTCTTTAAATTTTCACAGAAGGCTTTTTACTATGGTCTCTTCAACAAATATTAAAAATTAAAGGGTTTTCCAACAGTGACGTGTTTTGCATATATATGGCCTAACTTTTGAACCATTATAGACTATACGTTTCAAGATATTTCTAAAATAAAAATTGATAAAATCAAGCACTAAATAAAAAACTATTGCAGTATTCGAGTTCATTTTTGAAATTTGAATTTTGTACATTTTTACTTTTTATAAATGCGCTGCTGTTTATGATTTTATATTTACCCCTAAGAATCATATTTTTTTTGCATTAAGTTATTACATTTTTACCGATTTCCAAAAAATATCAAACAACTTTCTTAACTGTATACTATTAATGACATTGAAGAAGTAGCAATTAATAATAAGAATAAATAATAATAAAAATGTAGAAAATAAAACAAAAATCCCTAATTATTTACATATTTACATTACATATTTGTTGAGTTACATATAGATATTTTGTTTTATATATATATACATATATCGTTAGGTTTAATTTTGTGAACAAGAAACAAATTTTAATTTTGAGATAAAATGTTTTTTTCTGATATCAATTTATAAATAAATATACTGTAAAAATAATTAAAAAATCGTTTGTTAAAAAAAGATTTTTTTAACGAAAAATACGTTTTTAAAATACATATTGTGACTACTTTTAATTCTTAATAAATAAATTATTGAAATATTTACAACAATCTTCGTAAAAAGCTTTACATTAAGTTTCCGTTTATTTTTAATCATAATGTAGCATATTGTTGTTTAATATTCCACATACGCAAACCAATAACAATTGCAAACGAATGATTTATGTCATTCTATTGGCACAATGTTAATTACAACCAGAGTTTGAAAAAAAAAACTCTAAAGTACGCTACGATAGTGTTCTGTACTGAAGTTTTTGGGATCAGTACACAAAACATTTCGTACAGAACAAATACAAAATGCACAAAAAAAATTTGGCGTTTGTGTATGTGTACGCAAACAAAATACCGTACACAACGATCGTTGTAGAAATTAATTAAATTTAGCTTTTGAATTGTTTGTTATGTTATGTATACATGTTTATTAAGTATATTAACATAAATAAAAGCAATAATAACAGTAAAAAATAATAACGATAATTTAGTATTAATATATAATTTAAAAAATGTAATATATACTTGTACTGTTTCTTATTTAGTTCCTTTAAGTAATTACATACATATATAAAAAATAAAAAGCTTTAATTTAAATTAATTATATTTAAAATAAACCTTTATATGTTTTACACAAAAAATATCTTAATTCTTATAAGCAGATTTTTCTTAAGTGAGATATTTTTATTCACGGCAGCTGCTATACCTGAGACTTGTATTTATCTAAGGAAATTTATATAAAAAAAACACAATTTGTATTTACATCAGCACATTCATAATCCATCGTCAGTTTGTTAGAACGAATTTAAATACTATTTAACTCTTTTGTCGTTTTTGGTTCTTATTTATTCATTACTACTTATATTTGTCGATACATATTTTGATTTTTCAATTAGAAAAAGTCCCATTTAATTCTTAAATTGCATGTACATTAGGGATACAACTTTTTTACAATTTTTGAAAATATCAATATGGCCCTATCCATACCATGTAGTGCATAAAAAACAATAAGAACTGCATCTTTAGATTTTCGATATCGTTAAAAAAGGTTCCGTTTTAAATGATAAATAAAAGCGGGCGCTGTCACTTTTCAATATCAAAAAATTGTACAATACTCCAATTTGTAAGTTTGTTGTGCATTCATTTTATAATAATCGAATTCAATCGTTTGTTTTCGTTCAATGTATTTTAAACATAGCGAAATTCTAGTTTGAAAAAACGCGGATAAGTGGACCCAAAATTTAAAAAATTCAGAAAATAAATGTAAAAATATTCCAAGTATCAATATTTCGTTATGTGAACTGAACCAAATACCTAAAAAGAAAACAGTCATTGGAAGATTTAATGCGTTATATGAAAAAGAAAAATCAAAAACAGAGGGGTATAAAATTATATCACAAGAATTATTCGATTTATGGACAAAACTAAATATTCCGAAATTGGCTACCAAATATATAAGAAGGAAAGTGGAATGTTTGATTCGTGCATACCAGAAAGGTATCAAAACTTCAAAAACTGCTAAAAAGTTTGATAACAATTTTAATATTTCGTTCGAAAACATTGCACTAAAATCTTAAATAAGTGTCCAAGATTCAGACTCCGACTCTGTCTCAATGCTCAATAATGGAGACACCGACTTTGTCTGAATGATCGATGATTCATTTGAAGATGACAATGATTATATGGCACCTTTAAGACTTGGAACAACAAAGCGAATAATAAATCCAGCACTAACGTTAGTAAATACTGCCAAAGTAAGTACTAGGAAAGCAGCAAAAATATGCAAAGAACTGGCAGAATCAGGGGTCGATATTGCAACTAATTCACAGCAAGCAATTTATAAAGCTGTTTACAAATCTGCAGAGAAAAAGGAAGAAATAATGAAACAGTCTTTACAACATGAGAATTGGTTTCTCCATTTTGATGGTAAAAAAATTGGACGACAAGAAGTACAGGTAGTTGTTGTAAAAAATGAATCTCAAGAAATAAAAGTAGCAACATTTGTGCGGAACGCGCCATCAAAGTCGTACAAGATATTTTCCCCCAATGCAAATCAACTCGAACTCTTAATCTTAAGTTCATTTCACTTAACAGATATAGTTTTTAAATAAGAAATGTAAATAGTTAAATAATTATAAAATAAAAAATTTTGAAAAAAAAAAATAAAATATTAAAGGGCTTTCAGAAATCGGCTTCGACGCGGAACGGTTTTGTTTCGAAATGACCTGAGGAAACATTTTTCGGTTTCAGCACAACATCGGCTACAGCGTGGTGATAGGGCCTTATTTTGGTTGTACCCCTAATGTACATATGTGTTCCAGGAATTCTTACATCCTCTTAACCCTTCTATCGCTTGAATTTGATGTTCATAATTGGACTAAATTATGTGTTTACATACGCACACATAGCCCATTTGTGACAGGTAAGAGAATTTCAACGAATGTAGTCAATTTAGTTCGGTTATTATTTCATAAGAACAATTTTTCATGTAAATGCAGAAATTTCGTCCTTCCTTAGACAGATGCTAAAAACTATTACCTGCATTTTCTTCATATTTTAAACTATTCTTATTAACAACGATTTTTTCATAAAACCCTTTCATTAAAAAAAAATTTTGTTAAGTACATAACTGTATTTTAAGAAATACCTGAAATTGTTATTTTATTATCCTGTTCATCAACTCGTCAAGTATTACACTAATTTTAAAATAATAAAAATTTTTCATAAAAAATGAATTCAATTTCCCCTTTCTTTAAATATTTGTTTCAAGATTTTTTATAATAGAATTGCATACATATGTACATTAAAAATTCTAATATCACAAATACTAAGAAGACAAAGACAAATTAAATAATAGTTTTCTTAAATATTTTTATTAATAAATAACAAAATGCATCTATAAATTCTCATTTGTAACCGAAAGTGCAAGAAATGTTCACAAAAATACTCTACAAGATCACTAAAACTACGCTATAGATCATTAAAAATACACAAAAAATTCACTAAAAAGTACGCTAAAAGTACGCTAAAAGAACACTAAAAGAACACTACGCAAACACTAAATATACTCTACGCAAACACTAAAAATACTTTATAGAAAAAACGCAACCACTAAAAGTTCGCTACGTAAAATCTTAAAGATCAGTACACATACATAAAAAGAACACTTAAAGTACGCTAAAAAAAGAAAAGTACGTTATTATAGTGTTTGTGCTCATCAGCCAACGATCGTTGTGTACGGTATTTTGTTTGCGTACACATACACAAACGCTAAAAATAAGTTAAACGTTTGTGTTCTTTGAACAGTACGCTAAGTTAGCGTACTGTTTTTTGTTAAACCAGTACGCTATGATATCGTACTGTTTTTTTTCGAACGCTGATTTCAACACACAACCGTTAGCAACATTGCAAAGTTTTAGTTAAAATAAAATGAAACGAAACATGTTTTGATTCTCTGTGAAAAAAAAATTATTTTGATTCACTCAACATGTTTGTATTGCTCACTCTATTCACTCTAACATATATTTTTACAAAGGAGTTTGTGTGTTAGTGTGATGATTTAATGTGATTTAAAAAACGAATGATTTAATGCAGATCTCTACTAGTTAGCTTATAGTTAGGCCATAAAACTTTGCGTAGTCGACTACAATTTTGCTTGTAGGGTATTAATAAAATATTATACATAATACAATATACATATAAACATACATATATATTGATTAACAATTGTACAAATCAAATACATATTTTAAATTCACTGAGAAAAAGTCTATGAAGTAAGAATATCGGTATAATGTATGTTCGGTCAGCAGCATAATAGTGATTAACGAAAGTAGTGTTACAAATTCAAATGAAGAGAAAAAATGATTAAAAATGATAACTACTTAATTTGCTAATTCCTATTTTTAGGAAAAAAAGCACTGATTTTTAAATAAACAATTCCTTTAAAATATTTTACCAAATGCAAAACAAAATTCCTACAACTAATTGCCCCATCGAGCATAACATTCAAGTAAGTTTTATGTACAAATTATTTGTATATCCATTTCCTAAATTCTATGCTAATGCTATCATCGTTCATCAAATAAAAGGTGTTAGTTCTAAACAAACTAATTCCCATTGATTTTATGTTATTCACATTGCACTACTCTGTTAAAGAAATTGCAATGTGAAGAGAAAAACGATTACCACATAAATTCTCTTAAAATTTCATCAAAATTCAAAAATAATAGTATGATCAGGTTGGAAATAAAAAAACGTTTAATTTAGGTGTAAAATCATTTAAAAATATTAAAAATAAAGAAAGTTATAGGGAAAAATGCATTTAATTATTTATGGTTTACATTTTTTCTTTATTTCTAAAATAGACACAAGAGAAAAAAAGAAAATTAAAAAGTGAATTCGCCATAATATTACATATTATGCCCGAGTTGCCGATAGTCGTTTCTAAAGTTACGCGTTTAAAATTGCAGAAAATATCATAAGTGACTTCGGTTTATGTTTGATTTTCCCCAGTTGTTTAAATATATTTATAATTGCTAAATATCTTTGAAGGACGCGAGTTTGAATCCCAACCAGGACAAACATTTTTTAGTTTTTTTTATATACATATTGTTGACCGAAATGTCTTTTTTTTTTGTTTCTAAGCTTTATTTTTTTGTGATTTTTGTTTACCTAGTTTTACTATAAGAAAAAGAAAAGGTTTTAATAATTATTAAAATTAACAACTTAACGTTATGGGTTTCCTCATTTAAATTTACATTTATGAATTTAATAAATTCTTCTAAAATGATGCTTTAAGTTTTAGTATTTTGATTTCCTAAGCACCTACTATTTAGGTAAATGTATTTGGGATCATGTATGCAAATGGTTATGATTAAAATTACATGATCATGGTTGGGAGGGTACGTTTGGTTGTGTCTACATCAATCACAACACAAACAATGCTGGAATAATCTATTAGTTTTTATTCAGTTTACCGTTTCCATATTTTATTCCTATGAACCCATTTTCTTCAAGCATGCATAATTAAAATTATATTTGTAGTTTTGGTACCCTATTATCGACTAGAGTAGTTACGAATTCACCCAGAAGCCGGATGGATGTTAATTGCATGCTGCACCTACCCAAAGCTCGTAAAAACGAAGCCCAACTCTACTAGTTTAGACCAGCACAAATCTTGATTTGGTGCCTTCACCGCCACACTACATCCAAGCCATGGTTTTACATATAAAACCGAAATGAACAAACAGACCTCGTGAAGTGGTCGCTTATCCTTGTCACTTATTGCCACTGGCATTGCAACAAACATATCTTTAAAGAGTAAATAGCTCTAGCCATCCATTTTGCTTGCTGCATCGCACCTGGAGGTCTAATTTTTTTTTTCATTTTCTCCTCGTAACAAAATAATAGATAGTTCAATCAGTTCCCGATAATCGTTACGTATAATGTTTTATTGCAGTTTTTGATTAAAAAAGGTCAACAAATCTTCTATTGTTGTATTACAAAAATGTTGTGTAACGATATCGGCATAAGTTTCAATGGCAGCAGGATTAATGGTTTTCCAGTTGTCCCTAAACTTTTTGAACAGTGGGATATCGGGGTTACTTGTGACTTGGTGGATTTTTGTTTCGAACACACATTTTAAAACCAGTTCGTAAACGTGATGGCGGCAAGTAAAGAGTAGTAATTCCCTGTCTAGCTTTTGTTCCAAAAGTACCCAAGCTCCTTTTAATCGACCTGCATTAGACGCAGTTGTGTCACAGCACATTATTTGTACTTTGTCATCGAGGTTCTAGTCATAAAGTGCATTGAACACAGCTTTAGCTTGATCCTGGCCGGAAGAGCTCTAAGTGGTTCCTTTTCTCAAAGTGAAATTAGAATTGGTAGACGTTCTTCTTTAGAACTTCTAACGTCAATTCCAGGTAATAGTTTACTATCCCAGTGAAAAGTCACCAATTCAGGCATATTATTCTGAAAATCTGATTTTGTATATTCCGCTCTATCTTTTCTACTCTGTGTGCGAGTACGTTGAATAGATGATTTGTTTGTCGGATAATCATCAGTGCTTATAATACAGCCTGAAGTATTTAGACAGAATCTCTTATGCTTAATTGACATCTATCTAAAACTGCAACTAACTTAGGCGTGATAAAGGCTTTCCTTCCTCTTTTTGTAGTAGTTTCAGAACATTCTAATTGAGAGTTGGATATCAAGAGATCCTCAAGACTTTCATCAGAGCTGGTAAGGATTCATACTACACAACTTACATATAGAGGGAGTTCGATCGTGACCGTGATGTGCGATAGACGTATTACGGAGATTAGAACATTTTCTTGGTGTTACACTAAAAAATCAATAACTATTTTGCATATAATTGACTCTTTTGTGCTTGCTAATTATATTATAAAAAAAAACAAAAACAAAAAAATATAAAAACCTGTAATGAGCGAGCTAAATGCTCTAGACTCTAATCATAAAAACAATGTTAATGCAAATAATATCAATGTAAATTTAAATTACAAGAATATGAATGTTGATAACGATAGAAAAAGAAAAAACAAAAATATGGATAACAATGTTACAACAAAACAATTTAAAAACAACTACTACTCAGTGCTTGACTGTGAAAACGATCAAGAGTGTGATGAAGAAATTCTAAAAAAATTTGAGAAACATGTTAAAGATAAAAATAATAATAAAGAGAATCCGCAATGTTCTCAATTATCCAACACAGCTATTAACAATAAAGCTTCAAAAGCAACTACTGATAACACAGTGATTAAGCTAAAAACAAAAAAATTCCCCCGATAAACATTATCGATATAGACACAAAAGAATTGATTCAATTCATTAAAAACGGTCTAAAAATAAATGATTTTAAAATAAAAGAATATAGAAATAAAAAATCGCTATTCGTAAATACACTTCAAGATTTTCTAAGAGTTAAAGCATACCTAGAAAAAACAAAAACCAAATTTTTTACCTTTACACCTAAAGATATGAAAACCAAAACATTTTTACTAAAAGGTCTAGATGCAAATGTCGATACAGACGAAATATTATTTGAATTATTAAAATTCGAAAGCAATGAACTAAAATTCATAAAAGTTAGTAACTTCTCAACCAAGTTATCTTCCCAAAAAGGAATAAATTTACCTATGTTTCTGGTACAAGTATCAGCAGAAAGCCATATAAATGAATTAAAAAATATCAAAACACTGTTATACCGATGTATTAAGTGGGAACAACTCAGGCGACCTGAAATACCCCAATGCCGCAACTGCCAGGGATTTTTCCACAGTGCTGCAAATTGTTATCTCCCTAAAAGATGTGTCAAATGCAACACGACTCACGAAGGAGGTATGTGTCCTACTCAAAATGTTCCAGCTGAAGAAAAAAATAAGTTGTTCTGTGTGGTATGTAACAAGTACGGACATCCTGCATCCTATAAGGGCTGTGAGAAATACAAACAGCTCAAACAAAAAATTAGTATTAAGAGAAAAAATTTATCAGAAACCAAATCATTTAACATAAATTCATTTACTAACCCAGAGTTTTCATTTGCAAATATAGTTAAAGGTAATAATATACCAAATGTAAATACAAATAAATTAGATAATGTAATGTCTAATTCTTTTTTGCAAGAAATTAAAAATTTTATGATAAATATTAACAACCAAATGATAAACCTTCAAAAACAATTAAGTTTACAAGTATCTGGAATAGATACTATCTTTTCCATGCTTGAAGGATAATGGCATCAAACAACCAAACAAATACTATATCAAAAAAACTTAAAATAATACATATAAACGTTAATTCACTTATATTAGTAAGTCGAAGGTACGACCTTCACCAATTTATTAATCAACATAATCCTGATATCGTACTCCTTAATGAGACAAAACTTAACCCTAAACACAAAGTTCAGTTCGAAAACTTTGATTTTATAAGAAAGGATAGAAAAGGTGCAACTCAAGCCGGTGGTACAGGAATATTAATCAAAAATAATTTTAAATATAGTAGGTATACAAACAATGTCATAAATGCCTTTAATACTTTGGAAACATGCATAGTTAGAATTCCTTTATGCGCAAATAAAATATTATACATTATATCAGCATATTATTCTTCTGGTGATAATAATGCTCACCTAAAAAGCGAAATTCACAAGCTTTTTGAGTCTATGGACTTACAAAATGAGAACAATTTTTACATTTTAGCTGGAGACCTTAATTGTAAACATACAGAATGGGGTAACACAACTAACAACCAAAAGGAAAGTCTGCTTAAACAATGGTTAACGGACAACGAAATTCATTTCAGATGTAAGTTTTATGCTACAAGTTCTCCATCATATCCTCGTACGGGATCATTTCTAGACATTTGTATAGCAGACTGTAGATTACACATCATAACGGAGAATAACACCTTAAATAGTCTAAAAACTTTACACTACGACAGCGATCATAATGCTATACAATTGATCACTTCTATGTACAATGAACAGGAAAACTTTACATTCCTAAAAGATAATGTTAAACCTAAATATAATTATAAAATAACGAATTGGAAAAAGTTTCAAAATAAAATTATACAGAAAATAAATCAGGAAATACCAATCCCTAACAATCGGAATCTTACAAATATCGAAATAGATTACCATATAGACAGAATGAATAACATAATTACAAAAACAGTAGATGAAGTAGTCCCAAAATACAAAACGAATGATTATTTTGCTAAAATAACAAATTCAACTATTAAAATGCTATATCAGGAAAAAAGTAGAACTCTTACCATTATCAAACGACATAATAGGCTAGAACGGACACTTTCTGATGAAACTCTAAATATTGCAAAGGTTAAGTTGAAACTGATAAAAAAACTTATAAATGAAAACTTTACACATATTATTAATAGTAGAATACAAAGGAAACTTACGGATATTGATCCTAAGGATTCCAAGAATATGTTTGACCAAATTGGAAAAAACTTTAGAAAATTAAAACCCCTAAACCTTCAGGAAATAACAATTCCCGAAAATTCAGAATTTTTGTTGTACAACGCGGGAATAAACCCACAAAACTTAGGAAGAGATGAGTTTGGCAATTATATAATAGAAGATCAAGTACATATGTTAGACACCATAGGCTCATTTTGGGAATCTGTTCACACCCATAAGGAGATTAATCCAGAAAACCCTTTACATACCCAAGTCCATGAGATTTTCAATAGGTTTTTAGATATTAAAACTATATTTGAAAACAATCAAACCACCTTTTCTAATTTCAATGATACAAGACTATCTGATAATTTAGATATAACACAAACATATAATTTTTTTATTACTAAAGACAATATATCATATATCTTTTCGAGCTTACGGAATAAACTAGCATCTGGAATTGACAATATACCAAATATTGTGCTAACAAAAATTCCACAAACAATGATCGATAATTATTGCAATTTATTCAACAATATGCTCAATAATTCATATTTTCCAAGTGCTTGGAAAACAGCAAAGACTGTTATTTTACCGAAAAAAGATAAAGAATCGAACAATCCCAAAAACCTGCGACCTATAAGTTTACTACCAAATATAAGTAAAGTTTTCGAAATATGCATTAATAACGCTATTAACAAATTTTGTACGGAAAAAAATATTGGAAATGAGAATCAGTTTGGCTTTAAATTTAAACATTCGACAGTTAATGCAATACATAAGCTTACTTCCGATATTAACTGGAACTGGCACAAAAAATATTGCACAGGGGCTTGCCTTATTGACATGGAAAAAGCCTTCGATAGTGTATGGATTCCAGGTCTCATATTTAAATTATTTCAATATAATTTTCCTTTAAATCAAATTATATTAATATACAATATGATAAGTAATAAAAAATTCATAGTTTGTTATCAGAATGCGAAAAGCACAAAATTGTTCAGGATCATTAACGGCCTACAACAAGGGACAGTAAATGCTCCTTTTCTTTTTAATTTATACATAATGGACCTGCTAAGCCATGTATATAATATCATCTCATTTGCAGATGATATTATTATATATCATGCGGATGATAAAATCGAAAGCATTAATCAAAACCTTCAAAAATCCTACAACATGGTTGAACAGTATGCCATAAATTGGAAAATGAAAATAAACACACAAAAGTGTGAGACAATTCTTTTCAGACCACCAGTAAACAAATGTAATAATAACATTAGAAAAAATTGGAAACAATTCGGAATTAAATCGAATTTTTCAAATTGCAGCATACCAAATAGAGAAATTGTAAAATATTTAGGTGTATATTTAGACAAATTTTTATACTTTAACTTAAGGAAACTATTTCAAAGGCAAGAAAAGCTTTTTTTGTATATAGGCCATTATTCCATTCAAAATATATTAAACCCAAAATTAAAATAATAATGTATCAATCCCTAGTTAGACCTATATTAACATACGGTTGTTCAATTTGGTTCAACATATCGCCTTCATACATGGAAAAGATAAGAGTTTTTGAAAGAAAATGCTTAAGAGCTTGTAAATACATCTATATACAGGTCCGCACAAAGCGAATATCTAAAATATATATCTAATAAAAAATTATACAATAATGCTAATGTTATAAGAATAGACAATTTTATAATTAACTTAATAAGAAAAAATATATTAAGATGTATTCAATGTATGGAAAACAATATTATTATGGCACCTTATTATACAAATGATGAGTATATAATTGATTCATTAGAGAAGGGCTTTGTTCCACCAGAGGCTTTTGTTTACCTAGATAAGAAAAAAATTATTCAAAGCGAAAATGGTATCCCAATCTTCTATCATAACTATAGACGTGCCAATATAAAAGCAGTTAACTGTAATTTAAACCAAGTAAATATGAGATATAGCACAAGCATTTCAAATAGAGATTTAAGATTTATACAAAAAATTAGTACCAAAAAGTTTTGGTGGCTATCTGAATAATTATAACCTTTTCCCTTACTTTTTTACTACTTGACACTAGCTTCATAGCCCCTTTAACCCTAGAAAGATAATCTGCGTAAAATTTACGCATACCTTTTCAAAAAACTGTTATTTCTCTTTATTTACAATGAATGCACTCTTGTACTCTTTAGACATCTCAGACGTTGACCAGAGCTTTAGTAAGACAAACACCACGCTGTGGTAAGTATTTGCAATTTTGACATAAAACGGGCATGTGAGTCAAAATTACGCATGAAACGGGTATTAAGTTTTCAAAGAAATATGATCTTTAAGTTTTGTTAAGTACTGAAGTTGTTCTTTTGTTTTTGTTTTTTTAGATAATAAATATATGTAAACACATTTATAACTCGGCTATTTTTACTTTAATTAATTCAAACAAAGTATTCCACATTATTTTATTTTAAATTAATCAAACAAGTGCCGCAATTTAGCCCTCCAAAGGGCATGCGTAAATTTTACGCATGATTATCTTTAACGTATGTCAGAATATGATTATCTTTCTAAGGTTAAAATATACAAGCATTGTTTTTTAAAATTATTTTCATTGCAATAAACTTCATAAATATTTCCTATTACTGTAATTTAAAAAATAAAAAACCAATACCAAATTGTTAAAACCAAAATTTGATTATATGAATTGTACTAGAGTGCTCGATTAAGAGACATTGTATTTATAACTTGTTATTGCTAACTATTGTTTATTATAGTATAAATATAAATTTTGTTAATAAATAAACATTAAAAAAAAAAAAAAATCAAAGCTGGTAAGTTGATCATTCTTTCGTTTTAATAGAATCTTGCGTATTAACAGACGAGTATAAACCTTCGAAACACAATTATTCACATCTTCTTTTCTCTTAATTTAATTTCCTTTGTCTTGCCCTTTTTTCTTTTTCGGCTAACTTTTTGTCTACGCTCGCTAAACAGCCTGGAGGTCCTGGTTCTCTTTGTGAAGTGAAGTTTTTTTACACAGTTAGGTATAGCTCTGGTAAGGTATAGCTCTGGTAAGGATTCTAGCTTTTTCCCAAAATATAATACACTCCCGAATGACGAGAGTAGCCCTTTCACAAACAGTCAATTTAACTTCGCGAATGTTATGAAAAAGTACTGCAAAAACTTGACGATTAGACGGTAACTTTGCGCCTGTTATTTGGTAATTTACGTCACCAACTAAGAAACCACATTTTTTGCTTTTTAATTTCACTGTCATCATTAAAATTTTCCTTTTTTCGCAATTTTTAATTATTGTATCTTCAATAGTTAGTCATATCTTAAGTCTAAAAAAAATAAATATACTTGTTAAGTCCAACCAGTGATGGACAAAAAAATGTATGTTTCACGGTTACTGTGATTTGCGGGTTATCCCTCTGATGTACGGATGAGAGAAGCAGTGTCCCTCCTTCTTAGTCGAATGTAACCAGGTTCATATAGTATGTTGCGGACGAGTGGATTCGGATGAGTTTCAAGCTTCTTTGAATACCTTATGGCAAGTTTCGCTATTTCTGTTTTAACTGATGGCACGTTTAGATCTTTATTGATGTTCGAGTTTTTTATATATGAAGGAGCAGATGTAATCATACGTAGAATCTTATTTTGGCAACTTTGTATTTTTTCTACATTGCTAGCTGAGGAAGTGCCCCATAAATGAATGACATAACACCAAATTGGTTTTAGAATTGACTTGTACAATAAAAGTTTGCAATCTAAAGCTAGAGTAGAATTTCTGCCAATAAGCCAGTTTCCGAATAGGGGGGCAAGATTCTCTACGCAGTGTGAAAGTTATGTGAGTACATTTTTGTTCATTCACTTTTATTCTCCATTTCTTCAACCATTTCTTTAAATTAATATGTGGTGTTGTAAATATCGTGATGCTACTTCGGGTCTTTTGTGAATGCTCAAAAAAGCTGTGTCGTCAGCAAATGTCGATGTGTGAACTCGGTTACTAGTTGGCATGTCTGAAGTATACAATAAATATAAAAAGGACCCCAATATAATACCTTGGGAAACTCCGGCTACGATTGGCTGGAGTGAGCTCAAAAAATCTCTCTTTCACAATAAATTTTTGCTTATAGAGGTTTACAGGCAAATTCAACTTTATCTTATATATTAGGCCTTCATGCAATACCTTATCGAATGCTTGCGAAACGTCGATAAAATCGCAGAGCAGTATTTTCTTCTTTCTTCTTAACATTGACTAACCTGTGAGTTTGTTCGATCGTACTATGTTTTTCCTGAAGCCGAATTGATGGTTTGGAATACATCCTTTGTCGCTTAGAATAGGATTAAGCTTAGTTATTAACATCCTCTCAAACAGTTTTGACATATTTGATACAAGGCTTATAGGTCTGTATGATTCAATTTTTGCGTTGTCTTTTCCTGGTTTAGGAATCATGGTAACTAAGGTCACCTTCCACTCTGTGGGAAAGTACTCAAGACGTAAAATGACATTAAAAATAAAAATAACGATTCTGCGAGCTATACGGGGCACTCAAATAACATCTTGTTACAGGTTTTATCAACGCCAGGGTCTTTTTTGGTGTTTAAATCCGTTATTGCATTTTCAATATCACCAAATTCAAATCTTAGTGGTACTGCAGCACTAGCCTCAACAATTGGCAACTCAACTATATCAGTCGATATATTTGGGGTAAAAACCCTTTTCAAATGTCCAACAAATAACCTGACTTTTTCGGTATCACTCGTTGCCCAGCCTCCAGATGAAGTTCGCAAGGGAGGCTTACGTAAGACTGGCCTTTTAACGTTTCTACAAACACGCCATAATGAAGAATCTGATTGAGGAGTTGCTTCTAGGCCTCTCAAATAGTTTTTCAGGGATGCTACTCTTCGAGATAACAGCATCTCTCTTTTTTTTCAGCCAAGAGCCGTTCAACATCTGCAGAATAAATTTGATTGTATCTAGCTAGTTGTCGGGTTATTATTGAATGTTGGGCTGATTTGAGGTTTTGGTCAAAATCAATAAGACTCCGCTATTCAGGTGTTTTTAGCGGGATGTTTTCCGAACAATGAGTACTAACGTACTTTCTATATTTCAACCAATTAATGCTTGTGCTAGTCGTTGGTGATATGATGTTTTGTTTGTCCCATATATAGACGATAGTGGGTGATTGATCTGAGGTTAATTCAAGTGACACTTCAACTTTAATCATTTCTCTAGGAATACCCTTAATCACGCTAAAATTCATAACATCAGGTATTTTTTCGATTAGTGGGCCAATGGGTGGGTTGTCCACTCGATATCACATTCAGTCGCATTTTTGAAATAATGTCAAATAAATCATGACCTTTTGGAGTAATTAGTCTTGATCCCCAAAACGTATGTTTAGCGTTGTAGTCGCCTGATGCTATGAAACAGGGACCTAGTGATTTGTAGAAGTCGCTATATTGACTCTCTGATATTTGAAATCTAGGATATGAATAGATCGAAGAAATAACTAAGCTTTGATGAAATTCTTCAAGACAGATGTTTGTTGCTTGAAGGTAGTCCTCACAAAAATCACACAGTAGCTGATGTTTAATTCGAGCCTTTATTAGTATTTCTGAACCACCACATGCTCTTCCACGGGGGTCTTTAGTGTCATATAATATATAGATATTGATTTTAAAAAAGGTATTTGTTGTTAACTGAGTCTCTGAAATCATCATGACATCAATTCGTTGGTCCTTCCGAAAGTATTCGAGTTCATTTTTGTGTTGGCGTAAGCCGTTTGAGATCCAGAAACATATTTTTAAATAGTTCATGGTTTGTTAAGTACCGCCTGCAACATCATAGATTGCATGCGTACCATTTCTTGCATCATGCTGCTCATAGAGCTCATAAAACTTTTTAACGAATGCACTAATGTCTGGATACTTGCTTCGAGACGATTGTAGTTACCAGATGGTGTTTGTTCTTTGGGTTATGGGTGCAAATTAGGAGGAGAATTAGTCGGTGTCGCTTTGTGTACTGAAGTATGATTCTTTTTTAACATCTCTGCGTATGAAACATGTTGTGTTGTTGCTTGGGCTAACTGAGGATAATGAGCATTTGCTCGGTATTGTGGGTGCTTAGCAGTAGTATTTAATTTTTGTTTCGTTGTTGTTTCGTTCTTCTTCAATCTGATATGTCCAGGTTCCAGTTCAACGCGAAATAGTAGTTGGGGGACACGTTCTCGATTACGGACATTATCTACACTTTTTATTTTAAAACCCGCTTTTTGAAGTCCAGCTCTTATTTCTGCTGGCTCTTATTTCTGCATCTACGCCTTTAATGACTACCTGTAGACCTTTACTACTCTTCAGCTGATTGGTATAAAAGTTCTTTTTGCAGCTTTTAAACTCGTTCACTGCTTTACGATAACTGTTTTCATCAATAAATTGTATTTTTGTTTCATGAAAGTTGCCACGCTTGATGGGAATTACATAAAATGAGTTCTTGCCAATAACTGAAATTAGCTTCTTTATTAAGTCGCTCGAATTTTTCTCCCTTAAATATTTGGAGGTGGTTTGAGCGACTTATCGTTTTAGGTTCACTTGTTTCGCTATCTAAGAGGCTCATTAGCCCCTATTGTTTTTGTTTTATTTTTATAGTAGCAATACAATAATGCCGTTGTAAAAAAAGAATGAAAAAAGAAAAAAAAATTACAGACAACTTTGTTGTTGTATTAAAACAAGTTCGTTTTTTGGTTTTGGTTGAATTTTTATTTTTTTTATTTTTTTATTTCAATTTCATTTAACAAAATTTTAAATTTTGCGTCAGCGCCCATTATGGCTTTATAGAGGCTAAAAAAAGTAGGCAACAATAAATATATTACACTGTATAATTTAAATTAAAAATTTAACAATATATTACATATGAATATAAAAAAATATATATTAAATAAAAAATATGTACATATTAACATTTTTAGGTTAATTTGTAAGAAGTATTTCGACGTTATTAAGCAAGTACTGTTTTATACTTCCTTTAAAAGTTGATAGTATAAAAATATTTTTAAGGTTGTCAGGTAATTGGTTATACTCGTTAGCACCAGCGAAAGTAACTCGTTGTTTAGTCAACTCGAGGCGACATCTCGCTACATTCAGATCCGTTGCATGTCTTGTTATTCTCTGACTGTGTATGAGATTTTGATGAAACTATATATTGTGAGATCCATATCCTTTAATAAATTTAAAAACATAAATTCAAATTTGTTGTTTATATAACCCTCGTATTGGAAGTATAGTTTTTGCAAAATTTTTAAATAAGTTAACTGTACCGTAACTTAACGGCAGATTAAACACGATCTTCAAAGCTTTATTCTGTGCTGATTGAAGCGATTTTATTACTGAGCTAGATTTAGAGGCATAGATCATTGGGAGATATGTTAAGTGTGAGTGAATTAAAGAATTGTAGAGTAAAATTTTCGTTTCAGGATTCAATTTGTTTCTAAATTTATACAAAATACCAATTCCAGATGATATTTTAGATTTCAGCTGATTAATGTGGTTTTCCCAGATAAGATTGTGACATAGATTAATTCCTAAATATTGAACACTCTCTGACTCATTTATCAAATTATCACCAATGTTTACGCTCATAACTTCATCGTTCCTTGAAATATATGGCTTAAACTTTATAAATTTAGTTTTTCCTGAATTTAAAATCAGTTTGTTAATCCTCAGAAATTCGGACAAAATAGAGGCGTCAGATTCGATCTGTGTTTGCAATACTTTTTCATGTTTATAATTGTATAAAAGACAGATATCATCAGCGAACATAAATAGTTTTCCACAAAACTTTATATTTTTCATATCATTTATATAAATTTTAAACAACAGTGGGCCCAGGATGCTACACTGTGGGACACCACATAACACATCAAGCATGCCACTTTTAGATTCACCAACTTGAAGAAATTGTCTTCGATTCCTTAAATAATCTTTAAATAATTCAACAGCATTTTGTGAAAAACCAATGAAATCTAGTTTCTTTACTAGTATATCGTGATCAACCAAGTCAAACGCTTTCGATAGATAAAAAAAAACACCCGCAACTCCTTTAAAACCTGCATCAAGTCCGCTACAAACATACTCCACCACATTTACAACAGCTTCTTCAGTTCCAGTGCCTTTTTTAAAACCGAATTGTCGATGAAACAAAATGTTATTTATCTCAAGGTAACTTGATAATTGCTCAAACAAAACTTTCTCCAATATCTTATCAACGATTGAAAGAACTGAAATCGGACGATAATTCTCCATTTTATTACTTCGAATAGCTTTAGGTATTGGCATAATGTTGTGCACGTTTGTACATTCGGATATCTGATTTCCTCTATCATTTTATTAAATATGTTTGTTATTACTTCTGACACAGCTGCTTTTCGTACTAATAATATTTTAGGTGTAATGTTGTCATAACCGGGACTTTTATTTATTTCTAAGCAATCCAAGTAGTGATCAATTTTTTCTTTTTCTGTGGCTTCTAGAACAAATCTTGAACTTACAGGAGACATTGTGCGAAACATATTGATGTCATCATTATCATTTTGAGCTTAAAAAAAGTCGCACTTATCAACGCACAAACTAAAACTGATCATAGCTTTTACCGGCAATAATAAATAATGTCTGCCTACCGAAATCACATGTGATCTTAACAGCCAATTTTTTGTATGAAAGACACGGTTTTGTGTGGCTGTCCCACTCACATTACAAGCTAGTATATCGAATAATTTAAATTGGTTACACAAATAGCGATTGCAAGTGCAATATATTTAAAGGTTTATTTTATTTTATTTATTTATTTAGTTTTTAGGACTTTAAGAATAAAATTATTTTATAGTCCAAAAAAGATAACAAAAAGAGTAATGGGACAAACTAACAATTATAATAATAGCAATAATAATTATAACAACAACAATAATTGTAATAATATGTTGACTATTATTATAGTTAGATTTCTCTATAGATTTTGGTAGCGGGGAAGGGGTATGTTGAGTGATTAGGGGCCAATCTATATTTGAGAATTCTTATTATAATTACTCGTTATAAGTAATTACAATTATTGGGAGTCAGAGAAATAAAAGAAATGTAATTAGATTCTTTTATTTGGCTAAGTGTTTGGAACAATGATGCTTACCTCTTTTTTAGTAACACACAAGAGTTAAGTAATTTGAGTTTGAGTTTCTTACTTCAAGTTTATTTAACAAAATAAAATATTGTTACGAAAGAAGAATTTATTCATTATAGGCTCTGAACCACAATACTCTCGAACAACAACAACATTAATGGTTTGTTTTCTTACAATGATGAAAGAAAGAAACAAACAATAAAGAGTAACGCCTTAAACAAAGATTCGCATACACACACACACATTAAATAAACACTCATCAGTTAAATACACAGCGACATACATAAATCCAAGCATAAACAAATAAACAGCCACACATTCAGGTATAAAGAAATAAACAACCACACATACAGGTATAAAGAAATAAACAACCACACAAACAGGTATAAAGAAATAAACAACCACACAAACAGAAAACAAGAGCAATAACAATCGAACCTGCCAGATCTGTCTGGAATAGAACATTTTGGTGCTTTTAAATCATCTATATAAGTGAATCGTGCTAGCGAGTAGTATGGCAGTATTAATTTAAAAGTCAAAGAGTTAAGTTGTCGAATTTTAAGAGTGTTTAACAGTTTGCTGTATTATTGAACAGTGGTGTTAAATAAATAAAGTGACTTACAGTAAAAGTAACAACAGTGTGCATTTATTTTGCAATTAAAAGAACCCAACGTAAAGTAAAAACGTAACAATTGGTGACAGAAGTGAAATTGTAAAATAAAATAACTTAAAAAAATAAACAACAATGAAGATCTTAAAGTGGAGCAGCTGAAAAAGGAGTTGAGTAAGCTGGATTTGCCTACAGCAGGTAACAAAACAGAACTGCAGAAGAGGCTCATAGATGAATTCTAGCGTCGTGGCATGGACATTGGCGCATATGAGTTCGATGAAAAAGAGGTGGCAGAGGTATGTAGCCGTGAAACAACAACAGCAAGCAGCATGGACGTCAATACGATGTTTGCCGCAATGATGGAGAAAATGGGAGAAGTTCAGGAAGCTTCTAGAGCAAACAGCGAAAAACTGTTAGCTGAAGTACAAGAAGCTTCTAGAGCAAACAGCGAAAAACTGTTAGCTGAAGTTCACGAAGCTTCTAGTGCAAACAGCGATAAACTGTTAGCTGAAGTAAGAGCTGAAAATCAACAACTTCTAGCTGAGATTCAAGAAGTTTCTAGAGCAAACAATGAGAAACTTTTGGGAAAAGTCAACGAGAACCTTCTACAAATTTCTGAAAGCATTAATAAGCGAGTAGACGACGTAGAAGTCAAGTTCGACGTAAAAATCTCTGCCGTAGAAGTGCAACTGTATGGTTTAAACAGAAAAGTTAATCTTCTAGAAAATAGTGGCGTCGAAGTACAAGTAAAAGATGTCGATGTAAAGCTGCAGGAGCTTGAAAACAAAATTATGAGCCTGGAAATAAGAGAAGGTCCAGTACGAGTAGTGACTGCAAACACAAATAGGATAAAAGCTCCCAGTTTCGACGGCACCATACCCTTCAAAGTCTTCAAATTTCAGTTCGAGACAGTGGCCAGTAAAAATCTATGGAGCAATGCAGAAAAAGCGATTGAGCTGATTTTGGCACTTAATGGATCTGCAGCAGAAGTCCTCGAAAGCCTACCAACAAGCTGCAGAAATAATTATGAGGACATAATGGTGGCGTTACAGCGCAAATATGGCGGCGACAATAAAAAGGAGCTGTATAGAATGGAGCTACGTGGCAGGGTGCAAAGGGCAAATGAGACACTTCAGGATTTCCCCATGGAGATAGAGCGCTTGGTGCAGCTAATATACCCTGGGGAAACCATCCACTTCTAGAACAGTTCAAAGTGGAGGCATTTGTTAATGGTATTCGTGACCCAGATATTAAGCACGCGGTTTGCGCTAAGCAAAACACATCCTTTGCTGAAACCATTACTTACGCTCTGGCTCAAGAAACAGCAAAAGTCATTTCGAGACCGCAGTCATACAAAGTGCGAAAAGTTGACGTAGCTGCTGAAGATGAGAAAACAACAATGGACGACATAAAGCAAATACTTGAATCGGTAACGAAAGTCTTAGATAAAAGACAAGGTAAGACAAACGCTAAGTGCTTTAATTGCGGTAAAGTCGGCCATTTTCAAAGAAACTGTAAGGCAGCAAGAAAACGAGCCAGATCTGTTTCGCCGCCAAGAAACAATAAACGTGCGACTCATGGAACATCTCAAGAGTCGTTAAACTAAAGAGAGCTAGCACTACGGGGCGTGAGCTAGCTCCCACAACCGAGGGCCCCACAATCTCCATATCTGTGATGCAGCAGCAAAACAGCAATCTTACTGCAAGCGGGTATATCAACGGAGGAAAGCGTATTTTGACAATAGACACGGGAGCGTCGCAGTCTATAATAAGGCCCGATTTAGTAAAGGGAAAAGTGGAACAAATAAATAATGTAAGTCTGCGCACCGCTACCGGAGAATTTGCTACTGTCTATGGTAAGGCCAAAGTCAGATTAACTATAGCCAACATGAGTGTGGACCATGTGTTTATTGTTGCCGATATCGTGGACGAAGTTATTATTGGCGCAGATTTTATGATCATGCATGGAGTCGATCTGCGCATGGGGCAACAAAAATGATCTGGCGAAACGTCGACATACCCCTTGCTATCGGATATGTGACTAAATTTGCAGTAAGGAAGTTGGTTGCTGTAGGATCCCAGAAATTACCACCTCAGGCAGAAACTGTGATATGGGCACGTATGGAGGAAGATTGTGAGGACAACCGGTTGTGGGTGGTATAACCATCAGGAATTAAGAGTGAGACAATTACAGCAAAAGCCCTCGTGAAAACCTGTAAGAATGGAAAAAATCCTATGAGAGTGTTAAATCTATCCAACAGTGAAAAGGTAATTGGTAAAAACTCTCAGATAGCCCAATGTACACCAGCAGAGGCCATAATTAATTGCGAGAGAAACTCGGAGCCTAAAAAAGTGTCAACTAAAGAGCGCGAAATACTAGCAGAACACGTGGGGAAATTGGTAGCAGAGCTGAAGCCACCTGACAGAAAGAAAGCCAAGCAGCTGCTACGAAAGTACGCCTCTGTCTTCGCCCTAAAAGATAAAAGCCAAGGTAAATACTGGCGAAGCGAGGCCCATAAAACAAGCCCCCAGGAGCATTCTCCTAGCCAAGCGGAGCGAAGTAAAGCAGCTAGTTAACGAAATGGAGCGAGACGGAATTATCGAACCGTCTTCGAGTCCTTGGAGCTCGCCCGTAGTTTTAGTAAAGAAGAAAGATGGCAGCACTAGATTCTGCGTTGACTACAGAAAGCTCAACGATGTTACCAAAAAGGACAAGAATCGATGACACCTTGGACACGCTAGCAGGAACCAAGTGGTTTTCTACGCTCGATTTACAGAGCGGTTACTGGCAAGTCGAGATAGCTGACAAAGATAAAGAAAAAACTGCTTTTATTGCTCTCGATGGCTTATGGCAGTTTAATATTATGCCATTTGGTCTCTGCAATGCTCCAGCCACCTTCGAGCGTTTAATGGAACGAGTGTTAAAGGTGTATCTGGATGACATAATTGTCATGGGAAAGACCTTCGATGAACACCTAAGGAATATGGAAGAAGTCTTCAGGCGTATATCAACGGCTGGACTGAAGCTCAGTGTTAAGAAATGTGCTTTGTTTCAGAAGCAAGTCAAATACTTGGGGCATCGTGTAACAGCAGAGGGCATATCAACCGATGAAGGTAAAATACGGGCAGTAAAGGACTGGCCTCGTCCTCAAAATCTTCACGAGTTACGAAGTTTCTTGAGACTCTGCACATACTACAGCAGATTTGTGCCAAATTTTGCTAGTGTTGCTGCGAGCCTACATGAGCTAACTAAAAAGTCGCGACCTTACCAGTGGAGTGAAGCAGCCGAGGAAGCATTCCAGAAGCTCAAGGAATTGTTGTGTGTGGCACCTATACTGGCATATCCAGTAGCTGGGCAAAAATTCATGCTAGACACTGATGCAAGCGGATATGGAATAGGAGGCGTGCTGTCGCAAGTGGTAGATGGGACAGAATAGGTTATAGGCTACTACAGCAGAGTACTTTCGAAGCGTGAAAGAAACTATTGTGTAACGCGACGAGAGCTTCTAGCAGCATTGAAGTGCATAAAACACTACCACAAGTATTTGTATGGCCAACATTTTACGTTGAGGACAGATCATGCCGCACTCAGGTGGTTGCTGCAATTCAAGAGCCCTGAAGGACAGCTTGCACGCTGGATAGAGTGACTTCAGAGCTATGACTTTAGTATTGAGCACAGAAAAGGAGGCAAGCATAACAACGCAGACGCCCTTTCTAGGCGGCCTTGTGATCTGGGGTGTAATCATTGCACAAAGGCGGAGAGAAAAGAATTCGTTATTGATGTTCGGCTTACACATATAGAATCTAGTGAAGACTGGCCGACTGCACAAAGAAACGATCCCATATTGGCAAAAATTATAGCAGCTAAAGAGGAAGACAGAAGACCGACGCGAAGTGAGATCTCACCAGAAAGTCCGCTGGCGAAGGCATATTGGGCCCAGTGGAACAGTCTAAGGTTGAAGGATGGCTGCTTATGTCGCACCTGGGAAAGCACAGACGCAAAATTGTGATAGACTTAATCGTCGTGCCATCCTTCAAGATCAAAGAGGTTATGAAAAAATTCCACAATGGTCCTAGCGGAGGTCACCTTGGTGTAACGAAGACGCTGGAAAAGATAAAACAACGGTTCTATTGGGTCGGCTGTCAACAAGCCGTAGCCGAGTGGATAGCCAATTGCCAGGAGTGCATTGCAGCAAAGGGTCCAGTACGAAGGAGTCGGGGGCAACTTCAGCAGTACAATTCAGGCGCTCCCTTTGAACGTATAGCGATGGACGTAGCGGGTCCCTTCCCTGCTAGCAATGCTGGAAACCTATACGTTTTAGTGGTCATGGACTATTTTAGCAAATGGCAGAAAGTATATGCCATTCTCAATCAAGAAGCCAGAACGATTGTAGACGCTTTTATAAGCAACTGGGTGTGTCGCTATGATGTTGCCTTAGAACTACACTCCGACCAAGGCCGAAATTTTGAATCCGCTATATTTAAAGAGATGTGCTAAGTATACGGAATAAGAAAAACCAGAACGACACCGTTACATCCGCAATCTGATGGTATGGTCAAAAGATTCAATCGAACCCTGGAGGAATACCTGAGAAAAGTGGTCAGCGCACATCAGAGGGACTGGGATGAGCATATACCCAAATTTTTGTTGGCATATAGATCAAGTGTTCATGATTCCACCTCACGAACACCAGCGAAAATAGTCTTTAGATCTGAGCTAAATTTGTCCGCAGATTTAGAGTTTGGTGTTAAGCCAACATCGGCAGAAGGAGACAGCGAAAACTCTAGTCAGGCACTAAGGGACCTTCAAGAGATTCACGAATTCGTGCGGAGTCGGATAAAATTAACCAGTGATAAAATAAAAGACAGATATGATCGAGCTGCCAAGTCTGAGGGATTTAACGAGGGGCAACTGGTTCTACTTTTTAACCCACAACGGAAGAAAGGATTATCACCCAAACTACAAACTCATTGGGATGGACCTTATAAAGTAATAAAACGGCTAAATGACGTAGTTTACAGAATACAGAAGTTTCAGAGCCCAAGATCAAAAATGAAAGTTGTGCACTTGGAGCGGCTAGCCAACTATGGAAAAGGTACATCTGTGCCTGTTCCGGACGAACAGGTTTGAGAAGGGGGTAGTGTTACGAAAGAAGAATTTATTCATTATAGGCTCTGAACCACAATACTCTCGAACAACAACAACATTAATGGTTTGTTTTCTTACAATGATGAAAGAAAGAAACAAACAATAAAGAGTAACGCCTTAAACAAACATTCGCATATACACACACACATTAAATAAACACTCATCAGTTAAATACACAGCGACATACATAAATACAAGCATAAACAAATAAACAGCCACACATACAGGTATAGAAATAAACAGCCACACATACAGGTATAAAGAAATACACAACCACACAGTCAGGTATAAAGAAATAAACAACCACACAAACAGAAAACAAGAGCAATAACAATCGAATCTGCCAGATCTGTCTGGAATAGAACATTCTGGTGCTTTTAAGTCACCTATATAAGTGAATCGTGCTGGCGAGTAGTATGGCAGTATTAATTTAAAAGTCAAAGAGTTAAGTTGTCGAATTTTAAGAGTGTTTAACAGTTTGCTGTATTATTGAACAGTGGTATTAAATAAATAAAAGTGACTTACAGTAAAAGTAATAACAGTGTGTATTTATTTTGCAATTAAAAGAACCCAACGTAAAGTAAAAACGTAACAATATGTAGTTGGAAAATATAAAGGTAAAGTTAATGCCAACAGGTAGGAAGTTCAAAGTTAATTAAATCAAATTTCTTTACATGTTACAAACTAGATATTTAAGAAAAATTACATTTATAATTTCTAGCGAGTACATTTATAATTTCAGTTTAATTGTGATCTAGTGAAGTTGGAACAATAATAAATATTTAAATTTACAATTAATAAAAACATAATTTTATGATGATTAAATTAAAAATATAATAAAATACAGGTCATGCAGTTAATGTAATTAAAAGTACACAGAAAAAATTATTTTCTAATATTTCCAAAAAAAATTTTTTTCGATTTTCAAAAACTTTTTTATTTGAATCTAATAATACTTTTGTCTGATTTTTATTTTGCTGCTAACAGTGTTGCCGTAATAAAATAATTGCTCAAACTAAATTTATTAATATTGAAATGTTGAAGATCTTTAAAAAATAAATTTAAAGAACTTTTTATTTATATTTTGGTAGAAGGACTACTTCCTTTTATGCACGTTTATGAAATTAAAAAGCAAAAAAAGTATATAAAATTATTTTCTTATCAAAATTTAAGTTTGTTATTAATATGTTTTATTGTATTTACATAGAGACAGAAAGATATTTGCGCACTGCTACCTAAGTCGGTTTTATACAAAACACGGCAATAGTGCCGTCGGAATAATAAAGTTATTTTTACAGACAAATAAATAAACTTATTAAGATTTAAACTAAAAATCATTTTGATGTTTGCGAATAAGTTATTTTGTTAAGGCCCATTATTTTAACTTGCCAATAGCTAATGTTAGGATTTTGTTTATGAGATAAGAAGTTTTTCGTTAAATTAACGAGGATAAAGCTCATTACTATAACTTGTCCTTAAAGTACGTGACAGTTAAAAGTAGTTTTTAGCTTACTTAAAATAATGAAAAACTATTTATCAATCCATCAAAATCCTAACTATGGCTATTGGCAAGTTATAATAATGTGCCTAAATCTTTTATTTTTTGTGTTGGACTTCTTGTTATTCTTATAAATAATTTTCTATATTCTTAAAATATTGTTAAAATTTTCCTTGCTTGAGCAACCAGTGAAATATGTTTAAATAATAAATTTTTTTATTATAAAATAGTATAAGATATTAGCATTATATTATTAAAATAATAGCTGAATACCCAAATTTTTTTTATAACTACATATGTATGTATGTACTCGTATATACTCACATAGTTTGATAATTTAAAATAAATAGAAATATTAATAAACACAATTTTATGTTTGTCAAAGTTGAAAACTATTTACCGCAACTGATCAGTAATCTATTGAATTATTAGGAGGTAAAATAACTCTTGTAGGAAGGTAAAATAACCCGAATTCAAAACAGACAGAAGGTTATCAAATCTAAACTTAAAATTTTAAGTTGTTTGTAATCATTGGCCAGATTAGAGTTCAAAGTTGTTGATTGGATAATTTAAGCTAGTCAGGCCAAACATAGTTAATGTCAATAAAAAACTAATTTATTGCATTTTTACCCAGCGTTTCGTCAATATTTGTTGACTTAATAGACGAACCCTTGAAAAAGTCAACAAATATTGACGAAACGTTGGGTAAAAATGCAATAAATTAGTTTTTTATTGACATTAACTATGTTAGGCCTGACTAGCTTAAAATATCCAATCAACAACTTTAAAATTTTAAATTTTATATACATATATAAAAGATAAACAATATACCTTATACACAGCAATACCAATACTATGTAATTTTTAGGTACCTATCGGTAAATTAACAGATAAGGAGGTAACGTCAAATTAAGTCATTCATGGGAAACTATGTAATTTTCAGTTTTATTCATTATTGCGGATATAATAATATGAAGGCTGTGTAAATATCAAGTGTCCGACTATAACGGTTCAAAAGATAAGTCCATATAATAAAATAACATCACCTATCGGGACACTGTTTCATTTCTAATTTGAAATATTTATACTTACGGTCATAACGGACAAAGTAATATACATTTTACATAATTTCCAAGTTAGAGGGATATATAAGTTAAATTAAATCAACTATAAGGGCACTCTGTAATCTGTAAGGTAAATTTTTTATTAGTTTTTTAAAATATGAAATTGGTGCCCTGTATAGTTTAAAAGACACGTAAAAATCATACATGACTTTACCGATTTTCAACCTTTAATTTTTAAAATTATTTTTTTAAGGGAACTATTCTAAATAATAAAAATAAAATCGGCTCAGAATTAAGTAATTTCTACGAGTAAACTCAGACGATTTGATAACCTTTAACTTTTATGAAGAAATTTTATTTTTGCCCATTTATTAATAATTACTCATTCGCAAACACGGCAACACTTTCATGTCATGCATTGAAAAATAACAAAAAAACTTATATTGATATTTTTCAAGACTTCATAAAGAAAATTTATATTAATAAAAAATATTTAATGCGCAAATATTAAAACTTTTAAAAGATATTGGCTGCTGAGGAAAACGTAAAAATGTACAAATTTTTTATTGAAGATATCGCTACATATTCATATGTATATATTTAATTTTTTTTATTTTTATTCAGTTTTTTAGGTCGCGGCAATGGCCAACTTTGTATAAATATGTATGACAAATGCTTTTGACCAGAAAACAATTTCTAAACAAATAATTTAGATGAAACAAAAACAGGGTTTTGCCCCAATTGTGTTCAAGATGAAACGCTTTGTGCCTAAAATATACATATATGTAAGTAACTAGTCGCTAAAATTTGACTAGTCGCTAAAATTATTTGTTTGTTATTTTGTTTTGTTTGTTATTTGAGTAAAGTTTTTCATTTGTTTCAGATAAATTATTTGTTTAATTTTTTTTTAAATTTCAGTAAACTTTTTGTCTGTTTCAGACAATTTTTTTTTATTTTTTTATAAATTTCAGTAAACTTTTTTGTCTGATTCAGACAAATTTTTGTTTAAAAATTTTTTCAATAAAATTTAATTTAAAAATTTTCAATAAACTAATTTTATATTTAATTGTTTCAAACAAAAAATTAACCGATTATGCAAATTAATTGTTTGAATCTGAAAAATAATTTTTTCTGTGTAGAAAAAAAAAGAGGTATAAGGCTAAAATTATTTTAATATTTGCAGGTAATGAATTCCATAGTTTTATAGCTTTGACTGAGAAAAATCTGCTAGTGTTTAAGTAGTTGTATCTAGGTAGTACTAACGTAATACCTCTGGATGACCTTCCGAATGAAATTTTGTTGTACAAGTATGCCGGTGTATTAATTTGTGCAAAAATAGAAGATTGCGCATGCTGAGGTAGTCCACTATGTCGCAACCAAGAATCATAGTTCTCCAAGATGAAATACTACTGAATCTTTGTATGCCATACACATATCCCGCAGCATTGTTAAATGAGACTTGCAACTTATGCAGTAAGGACGAATATGTATGCTCTACACCTCCCCAAAACTAGTTATAAGAGGTAGAAGTAGTTCTAGTAGTAGTATAACAAGACGTTTTTGACTTCAGAAGGTGTATAAATTGAGGTTAATCGTAAATTACGCAATGTTAGGTACATACTGCGTACTACATTATTAATGTGGTCGCTACATGATAAGGACGAGTTGATATGAAAACCTCAACATTTAACCTTTTCAACATAAACAAGCCTGGTGTCACCCAACCTAACAGTTGGAAGCTGGGTAAAATAGAGTTTGTTCCTGCTAATGGGTAATAATACCGGTTTGGCTTGATTGAGCATAAGCCTGTTTGCCTTAGCCCATGTGCAGACAGCCTTTAGGTCCTCATCAAGTTTGTACCACATATCGTCAACAAGACCAATATGGCTAGATATGTACAATTGTACATCTGCAGCATATGCATGAACATTAAGAAAATTTACTACACTAAATGTGTCATTTATATAAATGCAGAAAAGCAAAGGTCCTAAAATTGAGCCTTGTGGAATTCCAGAGGTTTCGTCTTCAACTACCTTTTGAACTCGCTGAGATTAGTAGTTGCTTATTAGGAACACTGCGCTGCGGCCAAAGCCAAAAAAGCATTCTAGTTTTCTGCAAAGAAGTGAATGATCAACTCTGTCAAAGGCTTTTAAAAGCACATCAACGATAAATCACCCATATCATACGCTGGTCTTATATCATCAAGTACTTTTAGTACTGCGGTTGTACAACTATAGCTAGAACGAAACCCTAATTGTAGGGGAGACAGCAGACCATTCACATTGATGAAATCAATAATTTGACTAGACATAATTGTTTCAAACACTTTTCCAAGAACAGAAAGTATACTTATGGGCCTGAAATAACTTGGTCATTAGAGCTGATTTAACTATTCGCCACAAGTTCTTAACGGGTTTAAGACTGGCAACTGAGCAGGCCTGCTTAAAAATCAACCCTATATTTTTCAAACCAATATTTTGCCCACTTCGATGTGTGTTTCGGGTCATTGTATTGCTAAAACACAAATCGAAGCGGCATTTTCCATTCTGCGTAAGGCATCACATAACTGTTAAGCAGATTTGGGTAAAAAATAGCATCCATTCTTACTTCCACCCGTACAATATGCCCAGTTCCAATATATGAAAAACACCCCCACACCATAATGTTTTCGCTACCGTGTTTAATGGTCTTTATGGTGTATTGAGGAAGAAGTTTGGTGTTTGGTGGACTTCGTACACAGTGGCTGCTTGTCAGAGTTAAATAAATTTAGTTTTGATTCGTCAGACCACAAATTTTCTTCAAGTGAATTAAGGACAGTAAAATGTAGAAAATGAGACTGGCTCTATTTTATAGAACATGACGTATACATACATATGTATGTTTGTATTTAAGGACCAATTTATTTGCAGACCAGTGTAATTAACTGATATATGTATATACCGACATACATACATATGTATGCCAAGACACGTTTAAAATAAAACAATACTTCATTTGTGTTGAAAATATTACGGAAATTTGTTCAAAAACTAACTGTATAATTACAGAACTGTCTAGAGGACATAAGATATTTATACATATTTTATAGAAATTAATGGCGTTTTCTTTTCTGACAAAAATATTGCATATATCTTACATTTATTAAATTTTCGCTACATTTATGCTACATTTTTTATACTCAAGTTTTATTCATGGTGGGATATGGCCCCTTTTTATAAATATTTTTTTCTATGAAAGCAAGAATTTTATTTTGAATTTAAACTTTTATGTGAATAATTATATTATTTTATACTTCACATACACATAAATGTTAAATGTAAAATCAGTTTGTTTTTGTGCTCTTTTGAAATCATAAAAACGTCACACTTTGCCAGGGCTGGGTGATCAATAAAAATTATTCCCTATTAATAAGGCAGAATTTTTTTCAGAAAAGAAAACGCCATAAATTTTTTATCACATATGTACATACATATGTACTATATGTATATCTGTTTATATTATATGTACTTAACATCCATGTAATAAAATTGTTATTAAATATATTTTTGGTAATAATAATCCTATATTAAATGTAGTAGAAGTTTGCGTTTACCACAGATTTCTCAGCATTCCGTTAACCTTTTCTGCCGTAATTCTAATATAGTTCGACCATAAAACTCAGCTTAGAACGTAATGCCTAAATATGATGACGATGAAACAAAAAATAACACTTTCTATTTTAGAGCTTAAGTACAACTGGTCATCATCAGCAAATATTTATGTTCTACAATGATTTAATACATCTGGAAGATCATTAATAACAGCAACTTTCGGTACATTGTACTTCCAGAGTAGCCTTTCTACGCCAATCATGTGGAACTTCTTTTCAACTTTAAGAGAATCAGATATTAAACCATTTAAAGATAATATTTGCTACCAATTGAGGGGATAGGATGAAATGAGTTAACTTGCTGTAAAGGAAAAACAAACATACAAATTCTACAGTTAGAACAGTAATGTAGCTTCTTCCCTGGCTAAATCTTATTTTAAAACCTGTTGTAATGCATTTACAATACACCCAAATCTATTTTCGTTTGAAATGATTCTTAAAATCTAGATATGTAGTTCACACTGCATTTTTTGATATTAGCGAGATTTTATTAACACATGAAACTGTACATTAGACGATTCCACAAGGCAAGCTTTCTTGTGCAAGTTTTAATGTTTAATATTGCTTCAATTTCCTCTTCCATAAAAATAAAACCTGGCTCTGTGGAAAACATACAATTTAAATTCATTATTTTTTTAATTTAATTTAACTTTTCCATATTAATATTTCTTTAAAATTTAACCTCGCTCACTTCTGCCTTTTTAAATAAAGTGTTATTTTTTATGTGTAGCTCAGTATTTTTTGGACATCACTAAAGGTGTGTTCAGACTGGGTGTACAAGTCATATGGAATGTCAAAATTGCTATCGATATGGAATTTCATGTGTATGACAAAATCAGTGTTTAACATACGGTTTATAATTTTTATGTTCACACGTACACATGTTACGTACTTATGACATAACCTCCTGTTGTTGAAAACAAAAATAAATTTCTTAAAACAGCTTGTCTTCAAAGTGTGGTTAAGATGAATTATTTTTTAAATTATTAGACTATATAATAAAACTAATAATAACTTTATTGGCACTTGCTGTAATAAGTTATTAGGCAATTTTGCATATTTTCGTCGGCATTTCTTCTTCTTCTTCTGGATTGTTGCTAATACAGAGCAACAATGTTGGTGCCAAATGGTAAAAAGCTGCCGTAAACACTAGGTTCTTATTTGTAGCTTTTGGTCATGTCCAGAAACGACGGTTAGGTTGAAAACAATGTTTTATTTATTTTAGTTTTTCTGTATGTAGTTATTATTTATTTGTTTGTTGCAAACCCTTCTTTTTTTCCTTTCGTCAAATGTGTGCAAAATTTATTTGTTAATTTTTCATGTGGTTTCCTGATTTCGAACAATTTAGGTTATACACGATAACCAAGCGATTACACGTGGCTGATTGATGCAAACACAAATTAACTGTACCACCGTACAGCTAACCGTGGAAGCCAATCAGCCAGTGCGAGAGGGAGACGCAAACCACTTGAAGACCGAGCAACAAGGACGGCCTGATTGACCTTAAACGATAATGACAATGACGCGCGAACGTGTTCCTCAATCCAAAGCTACTTTACGACTCCTTGTCGGCATTTCATTTCATTAGAAACCCGCTAGTGATGTCAACTATGCTAAGAACTACCGTTTTGTGTTATCATTTGGGAGCTGCTACAACAGTACAAAAATCAATTTATTAGAGAGAAATTATATAAAACCAAAAAATAATTATAATAAATAATACAATAATACAATAAGTAATAATTAATAATATCAAACACAACTGTCGAAGGTTTTTGCTTGTCTGGAGTCAACAATTAAATTAATAATTTTGTTGATGTTAATGTCAATGTTTCACTCTTTTTTTATTAGGAATAAAATATTTTTTATCCTAAAATAATTGAGCCGTTGTTTTGAAAATGAGAGAACTCTATTGTATGTTATTGCTAGATATTTAATGATTTGCATTTGAATGGCGTTAAAAAATTCACAAGCATAGACTTATTTTATATTTTTTTGTGGTCTTTGCATGTAAGTTTAATATGCAATAATAGTTATCCATTTTAGCTGAAAAAACAAGGTTTTGGTATGCGCCAATGTAGTTGTATCATTTTCAAAGGCATTGATTTGATGAAAACGTTGATTTTCTTTTACTGAAATGTAATTATAATACCAAAAAATTTAATAGTTTATTGACTTATATGTACTTATATTTTATTTCAATATCATTTCTTTCTTCTTTGGTACAGTAAAACGAAAAAAAACTAAAATTATATTTAATTTTAAAGTAAAAAGTGGAAAAGAATAAAATATTCAATAAGTTATCTGTAATTATAATACTTATATTTCTTAGGTTACATAGCGAAGATTTTTCACCATAAAAAAATAGTACTATTCAACATGGACTTGTCTTACTTTCAAAATCAACACATTTGAAATATTGTTGACCAATTTTTAATAACAAATTTATGCTGATATTGAAATAATATTGATTGTTACTTGATTAAAAACATAACATTATGTTAATTTGTAATAAGATTTAGGTTTAATTCACTTGTTTCACAAAATGGAGTTCTCTCATTTTTAAGAGCAACGGCACAATTAAGTGATTTGCAGCACTTTCGATACCCAGAATACCTCAATAGCATTTTTTTTTTTGTCCTACGGTCCAAAGTTGTTAATTAGGTGATATTACAGTGTACACAGTTTACTTATCGTTTTAAAAAAGATTTAAAAAATAATGCACTATAGTAAAGTAAATTTTTAATTCAATTCAGTCTTTTCAGTCTATATGGACATACGGCATCCAACTTTGGGGAACTGCAAGTAATTCGAACGTTGAGATATTACATAGATACCAGTCAAAAACTCTCAGACTTTTAACAAATGCGCCATGGTAAAGGATGAGATCAATAACTTCAGTGAAAGATACCTCAATAGACTAAGTAATCATTCCAATGTGTTAGCAATAAACCTGTTAGATGATAGCAATGAAATACAAAGACTTAAAAGGCTTCATGTTCTTGACCTTCCCTTCCTAAAATAGAAAATTTTAATTTGTTAAATCCTATTTAAATTACAAAAGTAATATTTGATTTTTATTTTTGAGTTTTAAGGAAAACTCAATGTATGTTATTTTAATGTCATGAAATTTGCTTATTATTGTGATTGTAAAATAGATTGCAAATAAAATAATTTAATAAAAAAAATTCAGTCTTATTTAGTACCGGTAAAATGGATAAGCAGACCTTGCCTTTTATCACTATGGATATATGTATGTAATTTGTTCTAACTTCTATTAAAATTTTTTCATTCGTATAAAAATGTCCCTTATAGCTTCCTGGCCCTAGTTTTGAAAAAGAGATGTCCCATTGGACCCACAAAAAATTAAAGGTCTGTCTATGTTTTCAATTTCATTAAATTCGATTTAGCCGTGATTGACGTACAAATAATCAAACTTGCAAATATAACTTTATTAATAATATCACCTATGAGGTATCCATATAAATCTTAAACTCCTTAAATTCATGATAAAAATGTATGAGCGGAATTTTTGAAAATAAAAGTGCACATCACTGAAAACAGCTGTTGTCATATAGTTTTACACATCAAATAGAGCGTGCTTTAAATAAAAACTACTGATTTGTATGGGAATCTAGTCAAAAACAACTACTTAGATATTGCTCGAAATCTCGTAAGTCGGTGTAATATAATCAGTGTAATACTGATTACTGAAGTTTTTGTTTAGAAGTTTGTTTGCTTCCAAATTTTTTGACAGGAATGGAAGTATGGGAATAGTTAGTCATAGGCAAGACATGTTAAAATGGTTTTACACGGCGTGTGTTTGTCATATGACTTGTCAGTTTGATAACCCATATGTAATTTCATGTGTTTGTCAAAATAGACATTTTACATACGGTTTATAATTTTTGCTTTCAAACGCACATGTGTAATTACATTAGTGCTTTTGGTACAAGAAAAAACCTAAAATAACAAAATATCAAGTTGGCATTACAGGATGTCAGATGCTTTGTCACATCAAAATAGAACACGTTCTAAATGAAAAATGTCATATGTATTGTACACATGGAAAATACACATGTTATGTTTGAAAGGGTTTACACGACGTGTATAGAATTTACACATGGAAAAGTGACAAGTCATATGACAAATACACGCCGTGTAAAAGCACTTTTAATAAGACACTTGTACACTTGTCATTTTGTTTTAAAAAAAAAGTAGTTTTACACTTTTTTGACATCCTTCGACTAGGTTTTTCTCTCAAATTGTGTACAATTAGAGAGAAAAAATACAACTGAGAAAAACAGTTGATACAATTTTAAACTTTCGTTTACCATCACTGATATACATACATATCGATACCTTAATATAGAAAAGTCCTAACTAATGTTTTTCCTACTTTACAGGAGAAGGAAAAAACGTAATAAAAATTATAGTTTTGTAGTCGCAAATAATTTTTTTAAGCCATTATTTTTATTAAATTCTCCCAGCGTTTAATGATGTAAAATTAATTTTATTTATACATATGTATTAGAAGATCATCTATCCATTTTTATATGGATTTGTATGTAACAATTATTTTATTTTCTCTTAAAATAAATGATTAATGTCAATCTCCATATGAAAAAATAAAAAAATGTATATTTAAAATTAGCTTCTCCTTTCACCTAGTTAAATGTGCCTTGATTTCGAAAATGGGTAGGAATAATGTAGATTGTCTAACTCAGGAAATTAGATTTTTAAGATAAAAATGTTAAAAAAATTAGGTTCAATAGTCTTTACTTAGTTCTAGGATAAGCCTCATCAACATAACAGAAACAAAAACACTTTGCAAAGTTTAAGTTAGTAGTGTAAAATATAAACAACAACAAAATATTGCAAAGTAAAAATTAGCTTTATTATAGATACACTTTGAAACCGAATATCTATGAGAAGGGACTTAAGATTTCTATTTTTGAAAAAATAACAATACAAAACTTCAAAAATCAATATCCCATCGCGCAACTACAGAAATTAAAATTATACCTGTTTTATACAAATTATATTTCTTACTCTTTTTATCGTTTTTTTATATTTCTTATTTATTTCTTTTTTTAGATATAACCTTTTTTCTCATTCACCGGTCTTGTGTAACTTTGCGCAAGGTCAACTGGTACAAAGAAAGAAACAACATTTTAAACTTTAACACAAAAAAATACATCTTCATCATTGCACTAGTTTTTTATTACACCCAAAAATCGAAGTAGCCGCTTATTGATTATGGAAGTTAATTTAATTTGTTTGTAAGTCATTACTATTCATTTTTGGCTGTACCTAAATTATGACTGTTATGGGTCGGCAGTTTTCGTTGATTATGAATAAAGCCGAAATCATACGATTTTTTTATTATTAGAGTTACAAAACAATAAATCTCAATACATATAGTGTGTTTTAAATATATTTTTTTTTTACAAAATTCAAGTCAAAGTAAAGCCACAATGTCTGCCAATTGCTTATTAAAGCCCAGTCAAACACTCATCATATTTCATATGCAACTAATTTGCGCACAAAACCAAAAGAACAAACTCCATCCATTACTTTAAGTTGTATTAAAGCAACCATTGAGAAACGGTTAAAATGCAACTCATATTATTGCAGGCCAACACAATAAGGAACTCAAGTACTTCCAAATAACTAATTTCGTAGAACCAACAACAAAAAACCCTTTGAAAATAAATTGCTGTATATTTTAATAGTAAGGTCCCTTGTGATATAAACACACATTCTGGGTCGCGGCTAATTGCTTCCAAAGATTGTGTTTTGTTTGACGCAATATCAAAAATAGGCTTGAGTGTAATGCCACTAGATATTACATGCAAACCTATTTTTGATTTTGAACCAACATATTGATCTACTCTTCAACAGAGAATATCTGATGCTAATGATTTTGCATGATAAAAAGTATATCAAAAGAAATGATTAAAGGTCAAGCATCACTAGAATTTTCTTCAGATCAATCACCTACCTACTACAATTTTTAGCGACGACAAGCAGTCGCGTAAATTCATCATATAAACCAATAAGTATTAAGCCGGGATTCCCAATGGCATTTACCAACCGAATCCACATATTGACATCTGCTGACTACAGTGTTTTTCTTAGCAATAATGAAATCCCCCCAAGTAGAATCCCAAAATTTACAGGGCCATATATTTTGTGGTTGAAAAATGGGGTATAAAAATTAATGAACAAAAATGTATTTACATAACACTCCACTGCGTCGAGACTCATACCCTTCTATTCGAATAAACAGCCACGCTATGTATACTTCGAGTTAACCATCGTATCGACTAACATTTCGATACAAGTCGAGTAAGCAAATTATCTCATTCGACATGTATATAATCGTATTATTTAATGTAAATGACAGTTATCAAAAAAAACTTAACTCAAAAACTCTTTTTGTTAAGAGTCAATGGAGAGCTCTTTCAGAATCTATGTTGATCTGAAAAAATCAATCTCTACTCCATAGTTAAGAGTTATTTTTGAACGAAAAAAATAAAAGTTCAAATGAAACTCTTAAAAATAGAATTTTTTTGTTTTCCGTCAGAAAATCAAACTTATTTTGTTTACTTACATAATTTTTTTGTGGACAGATTTGAACGGAGGCCGCTCGATACCAATTTAAGAGCAGTTTTCTATGTTTCCCTGGGGTGTTTTACTCTCACGGAAAAAATTATCAATTTCCAAGAAAACTCTTTTTCAACCTCATAGTCATTTTCTCCGCTTTCTTGTTCTGCTCTAAAAGCGATGTATGAGATGTGTCGTAAAAATGCGTTGAAAATGGGAAAATATCCGGTGAAGATCGTTAATCAAACAACAACAAATTAAAAATGACGATTCAATTAAATTAAACTGAAATGTGATTGTATTGGTTATCAATTTGTATCAAATGAATTTTATTTTCTGACGAAAAAAATAAAACTCCAAAAAATTTTATTTTTATTTTTTAAGTTTCATTATTTTACGGCAAAATAAAATTCTTTTTTAAAACTTTAACAAGGCACATTCATCAGCTAACCTCACTAAGAAGGGGAAATAATAGGACATATATGGAGTTTGATAGTTCAACATCCATTTAAGGGGAAAAATTGTAAGTTTAAGTGTCAAAATCCATATAAAAAAATTTTTATTATAATTATTTTCGCCTTAATATTTCCCCTCAGTAGTTAGGCTACCTGATTAATATGCCTTGAAAATTTTGAGTTTTTTTACTTTCAAAATAACTGTTTTAGATGGAGTTTTTATTTAATTCTCAAAATAACTGTTATAAATTAATTTTTTTAAAACGATAACTGTTATTTACGGTCTCTGGTAATTTATCAATAAACATACGGGTATGTTTTCGTTATCTCAACAAATAACACGGTTTAAAACATTTCCGCCAAAGAAAATAATGGGTCTAATTATTGATTCCGCACGGAACGGAAAATTTAACGGAAAGAAATTTCGATCGACATGTCTTTAGCTTTTAATTGTTAATGTTTTTTAATAATATTTAATAAAATTATTTGTCAGCTTAAGTGTACTGAACATACATATGTCCACATGTTCGCTCCCAGCTTTGGGATTTTAGAACATATAGCGCCACCCCTAGCAAGTGGGTGTTGCTATGCTATGCTCATATCAAATTTTGGACCAATCGGCCTACCCTTTACATATAGCTAAGTTATTTCCAAAATATTTTGATTCTGCCCCACTGTACAGTGTGGGTATTGATTACTTGGTGGGATTTGGACAACTCACAGAGTCGTCAAGTTTTGTCAAAATTTTGTTAATTTTTGTACTCACAAATCCTTTTTTCGTATGGATAAGATTTCTGTTGTCAATTTTTTAATTTTTGTATAAAAATAATCTTGTAAAACAAAAAATATTGTTGCGATTTTACTTTACGTTGGGTTCTTTTAATTGCAAAATAAATACACACTGTTATTACTTTTACTGTAAGTCACTTTATTTATTAGCACCATTGTTCAAAAATACACAAACCAATTCCCGCCAGATTATACTTAAAAAAACGCTAGAAACCGCTAACTCGTCGAAAAAAAAACGCTGACGTAAACCGCTAAATAAATTTTTAAATTATTTTTTTGTTTATTAAAAGTTTAAAGACAAAAATTAAAATTGGTTAAAATAAATACTACAAGATTATCTGTAGTTAAAACTTTAGATAATTTAATCTATATCTATAAAAATATAAATTTATAAAGATATAAAGACATCTTTGTCTTTATATCTTTATAAATTTATATTTAACTTATATAACTTCATGCTTTAGCACATTTTGCTACAAATGGAATTTTTTTTCTTGAGTAAAACCTTATTTCGAAGCATGATGCTCCTTTATTGCAGCGTGTGCATTTACTGTACCGACAAGAAGCTTTTTGCAAAAATCTAAAAAATTGAAGAAGTTATGGCGTTTTGAAATTTTTACTTTAAAAGCATAATTTTGAGATAATCGAGGTTGAAGTTGGACAAATAATTTGTGCAAGTTTTCAGTCTTTAAGAGTCCCTATCAAATTTGGTCCGAAAAATTATGAATATTTAAATTGGTCCGATGGTCGGACAAATTTCATGTTGGTCCGTTTTGTCGTTTATTATTTTTCATTATATTTTCTTTTTATTTTTAATGTACGGCAAACATCTCCTATATTCAAAATAGCTTTTACACACCGATATACGCTTACAAATTAATTATTAACGACGTTTTAAAAGTTTCCTAAACTAATTGAATGTGATCCTGATCTAATAGTAGCAGAATAGAATTTGCTGCGGCTCAGCAAAATAAAAATTTCCGTTAATTTAAATATTAATGCCTTTTGGAAAGAAATAGCATCAATAAAAAACGGTTTAAACGAAAAATGTTTTGGAAATATTTCTAATTTTATATTTAATTTGTTATCTCTGCCACATACCTCCGCCGCAGCTGAACGCAAATTTTTAACTCTATCGCTTATAAAAACCAAATTAAGAAATAATCTGGAGGTAAATACTATCAACAGTATTATGTCTTGCAAAGAAATTATTGAAACAAATAATCCACACTATGTGTGGTCAGCAGAAAGAGACATACCTAATCAAATATAAAATAATTTAATTTTAAGTGCTAATGGCACAATAAACAAGGTAGACTCGCGGCGAAAAAAGAGTACAACTCTGTAATAAAAATACGTACATTTTGTTGTTGTATAAATCATTTTTGGCTGTCAAAATAAAAAATGTTAGTACACTGACACTGTAAGATGGTGACAACAAATAGTAAGCTGAGCTCTCGAGTTTACCTGGTATGAATTCGCCTTGGTTGATATTAATGTATTTAATCAAAACCCCTAAGGGTGTGTGAGCACACACAATCTCAACGAGAATCTCACAAAGAGAACAAAACATGTAAAAATTTTAATATAGCAGTAGCATACCAGCTTTCAACAACGTAGGTTTGTATCACTTTGATAAATATTTAGCAAACCAATGCATTTTCATTTTAACCACTTTTTTTGGTTGGGGGCCTTTGATTTAATACATGCCAATAATCATATAAAATGTGTTATGTTTCATTATTCTTTTTTAACAGTAAATGTAAAATACGTACACAAAAAGACTGAATAAGATTATTTTAGTTCTCGGCATTTTAAATGTGGTTATTTATAAATTTCATTATATAATTTTTTTCATACCTGAATTATTTAAATCAAATAAATTATGTTTCAAACCTTTATTTTACTTAATAAAATATTTTTAAAAAACATTAATTGGTATATTAATTAAGTTTCAAAATTTGGTCCGCTGCAAACGGTTTTGGTCAATTTTTGGGAAAATTTTGATAAAAAAAAAATTTCAAACGGCAACACTGGTCCCTAATTAAATATGTTCAACATAAAATAAAGTATATTTTGTAGCTGAGCTTATCGTTTGGTACAACAGAAAACATGAAACTTTGTTTGATCTTGTACTGAAAATTTTACCCTGGCAATATAAGTCCCTTTCGTCACACTGCGTCACATTATCTAGTCTACAATTTTGGCAATAAAAAATTATAGTTTATATACATACCTAGGTTTAAAAATATACATATACATACTTATGAATATCTATATTTTTTTTCTGTTAGTTAGAAAAAAACTTTTTGCAGAAAGCTAAAAGACAATAATTTCCAAATGGTAAGTTTCTTAACATATCAAATACGACATAAAAAGTCGACAGATGTAGTGTAGAGGCGCACATTCAATTTAAAATACGAGACTAAAACAACTGAGTTCAGTACTTAATTTGTAAAAAACAAATACTTATTGCATATATTTAATGATTAAAATTTTGTATTTATTAAAGCCTTAAAACGCTAGAAAACTGCTAACTAAAAAGTTTCACTGCTAAAAAGCCCACTTACCGGTTTTTTTCAAAACTTCCCGCTTCTAATAGCAAAAAAACACCAGATCTAGCGGGTAAACCACCGTTTTGGTAACACTGCTCTTACAATACGACAACTGAACTCTTTGACTTTTCAATTAATACTACATACTACTCGCCAGCACGATTTGCTTAAATAGGCGATTTAAAAACACAAGAATGTTCTATTCTACTCTTGTTTTGTGTTTGTGTGGTTGTTTATTTCTTTATACCTGTTTGTGTGGTTGTTTATTTATTTATGCTTGTATTTATGTATGTGCCTGTGTATTTAAATGAAGAGTGTTTATTTAATGTGTGTTTGTATATGCATCACTCATCCCGTACTGGTTATTTATGAATGTATGTACATGAGGCGTTTCTAGACTAATCGACAACAACAACCAGATGACTAGCGATGCTCTTTGATGTTTGTTTCTTTCTTTCATCATTGTAAGAAAACAAACCATTAATGTTGTTGTTCGAGAGTATTATTGCTCAGAGCCTATAATGAATAAATCCTTTTTTCGTAACAATATTAACAACAAAAAAATACCGAACAAAAGGGATGCTTTGGGTGGTGGTAGACTTCGTTCTCATCAACTGACGATGATAATTGAATACAGTTTTTCACATGTTCCTTTATCTGAGTTTTGTTGGTTAAATAGATGATGCTTACAACTTAACACTATCCAAAGTAGATAGATGACAAGAGTGCTGATGACGGACGTAGATATCTGGAAAATGCATTTAATTTTGCTAGTGTCTAAAAAATTTCTAATTTTATCTTTAAAACTAATCACCTAATTTGTAATTAATATTCTTTCAACTTATAACGAACTTAAGCCTAATTTCAAAAATTCATTTATATATGAATTACTTAAATTAAAATATTATCTTCCTAATGTCACACAAATAAATTTTTATTTTTTAAAGTTTTTATTTTATTAAAGTTTTTTATTATGTTTTTCTTATTTTACTTCTGAATTCGACACTACAAAAAAACATTACAAACGATATTTGGTTTGAGATTTAAAAAAATCATTGAGTTCATTTGATTAGTCCATTGATTATTTTTATTTAATTAATTTTTTTATTTACTTAATTTTGTTTTGCATTCATTGAATTAACGTAACGTAGAATTACTTTTCTCCTCATTTTTTCTCTTCATTTAAATTCCCATATCTGTTTTAAATCTATCTGTCAGGTTGCTTGGTAAATTCTATAAATTACTTAAGTTAGTTTTAAGAAACCATTTTCTGAATAAAACAAATTGCTGAACTTAAATTGAAACAACCGATCGTGTACCTATTTATTGTGAAGAAATTATTCAAAGAAAAAAAAAAAAATACAGTTCGGTTATTAAATAACAAAAACTTTAAATTATTTTTATCTAACGCCCGAGCAGGGAAAGTGTTTTTAAAGAGTTAAAAAACAAAAATTTTAATAATTTATTCGCGGCTACCACAACCGTATTAAACTACGCGCGTGTTGCTAAGTCAACAAATAAACCTAGCATCAACTTCAGGAGTATTCAAGCGTCATCAGCAATCTTCCCCCAACATTTGCATTAGACGTCATCAACAACATCATTTTCGAAGATTTTAAGATGCACAATTCCAACTTTATACTTTACCAAAAGGAAAGTGCAGAAAGTCAGGTATTCAATAACGAATAATTGTGTGAGACTGTATTTCTTTCTGTGAATTTTATTATAAAAATGAATTTAACAAAGTTTTATTTCACATAAAAATTATTTGTTCTTATAAAAAATTATTTATCAAATTTGCCCTAGTAGTGAAACACACAAAAATAGTGACAAATAAAAGTGCTTTATTGTTCTCCTAATTATCATTACAAACAAACAAAACTTTATTATTAGAGTGCAAGTGTTTATTAAAAAATCACAAACGAATCAAATTTCGGCTCCGCTCTGCAATCTTTGTCATCACTTTGTGTTTGTGCTCTTCTTTTCTCGTTCTCTTGAATTCTTTCCATAAAATTTAATTTTATTAAATTGTAGAAAAATTATACAAAATTATAAATAAATTATAAAAAGTGGAAAATTTGTTCATTATTTTTATACGACGGACATTCATCAAAGTGATCGTGAGTAAAATAATTTATCAATAAATAAGAGGCTGTGATTTATTTGAACAATAAAGAGAAATAGTAAAAGTAAATATCATATCTAAAACTTATTAACATACATAGTTACTGTCAAGGCGAATTCATACCAGGTGGAGTCGACAGCCCAGCTGATTGTTTTTTGCTCTCGTTTTTTGCTAATGTCTTGTCAAAAAGTACATTGTTTCATATCTGCTAATCTAATGTCAAAGTTGTTGTTTTGTTGTAGTTGTTGTCCTACTGCTCACACCTGGTATGAATTCGCCTTGGTTACTGTGAAAATAAAACATTTGTCTTCTTTCTCTTTGCGTTTTTTGGTGGTTGTTCGTAGTGCAACCCACCAAATATTTAAGTAGCAATTTGCTCGCAACAAGTAAAAATAATTTCTTTGTTTATTAAAACAATACTTGATCACAGTAATATTTAAGAAAAATCAAAAAGCTTACATAGAAAAAAATTTTTATTCATAATTTCACAATTGTTAATGAAACTGGTATAAAAAAATATATAGTTGAAACCTAAGTTTTCTGAACTTGTTAAAGTGATTTATTTATTTGCGTGTAAACCGTAAGTTGATCTTTGAAAATTCTTGTTTTTTTTTGTCAATTAGACAAACGCGATTTTTTTTTTGAGATCCTTCCAGAAAATTTATTGCAAACTCTATTTTAGTTTCCACATCGACTACAATGGCTGGCGGTAAAAAGCAAAAAAGCTCTAATAATAGTGTTGAGAGTTTATATCAAAATACAATTTTGACCAACGTTTCACGAATAAGGCGCTCTATGAAAGAAAAAAATATTTCATTAATTCAAAATGAATTACAATGTCGCCTGGAAATTTTAAATTCATACATCGAAGATGCTATGGATATTCAGTCAGAGATCGATATTTATTTCTAACTTAAACCAAGATTGTGGCCAAGATAACATTATATTTTCCAGAAGATTGTCATTCCTTCTCTGCAATACCCAAGCAGCAGAGGTTTAATTTTATTAAAGGCGTTCCTGCCTGTATTAAATACCTAAAAATGGGACATACATATAAACTAAATGTAAATCATCGAGTTTGTAGTAGCTCACCATACATTATTACATATATATGCTGCAATTAATGCGCAATCATTAAGTGTTAATAGTTCTGAGTCTAACGAACCAACAACATATTCCAAAGCTTTTATAAACCATTCATCTTCTGGAAAAAAAATATTATCTTGGCAACAGCCGTGGTTAGAGTCAAAAAATCCCCTCAAAATTCAAGCCATGCCATTTTGTTTTCCCCGCTTTCTTCTCTACACCTTTTGCCAACAAACAAAAATTCCATACAACCAGTTTTATGAAAAATTTCATGGTGTAAGTTGGCTCTTAATAAAGATGTTAATTTCAGTTATTGCCGGGAATCATATTATTTAATTCCCATCAAGCGTGGTAACATTGATTAGACAAAAATACAATTTATTGATGAAAGCAGTTATCGTAAAGCAGTAAACGAGTTTGATAGTTGCAAAAAGATATTTTATACTTTTAAACTGAAGAGTAGAAAAGGTCTACAGGTGGTTATTAAAGGTGTAGATTAATGTTGAACCAGTTGAAATCAGAGATGAACTCCAAAAAGCGGTATATAAGGTAAAAAGTATAGATAATCTAAGAAATCAACAATGTGTCTCTCAACCTCATTTTGCGTTGAACTGGAAACTGGTGATATAAGATTGAGAAAGAACGAAACGCACCCTATTAATAATTTGAAATAGCTGTTACACCGCAAAATGAGCATAAGCGACCAGGACCTCTACAGTGTCTAAATTGCCAAGAATATAGTCATACTGCGGCTTACTGCGATTTGCCTCCGGTTTGCGTTGTATGTGGAGAGCTACATTGTTCCGCCCAATGCGACAAAGCAAGGGATGACTCGAAATTTAAAAAATGTAGCAATTGCGGTGGATACCACACTGCTAACTACAGAGGCTGTCCAGTTTTTTCCATGGTAAGGAAAACTACTCAAAAACTAAATACTCCTGCTAAGCACCAACAATATCGAGCAAATGCTCATTATCCTCAGTTAGCCCAACCAACAACACAACATGTTTCATACCCAGATATGGTAAAAACCAATCATACTTCAGTACATAAAGCGGCACCGAGAACTAATTCTACTCCTAATTTGCAATCGCATCCTAAAGAACAAATACCATCTGGTAATATTAATCATCTCGAAGCAAGCATCGAGATATTAGTGCTTTCGTTAAACAGTTTTGTGAGCTCTATGCGAAGCATGATGCAAGAAGTGGCACGCATGCAATCTATGATTTTGAAGGCGGTACTAAACAAACCATTAATTGTTTAAAAATATGTTTCTGGAACGCAAGCGGAATACGCCAACACAAAAATTAACTCGAGTACTTTCTTAAAATGGTTTTCCACGACGTGTATTTGTCATATGACTTGTCACTTTTCATATTTATTTATTGTATCTTCAATATGTTTGAACTAACAATAATTACTCATATCTTAAGTCTAAAATAAAATATACTTTTTAAGTCCAGCCAGTGCAACACAAAAAAAATGTATGTTCAACGATTGTTGAAATTATTTACGGGTCATCTATTGTACGGCCAAGAAAAGCAGTATCTCTTCTTTTTAGTGTAATGTAACCAGGAGCATTAAGAATGTTACGCGCCAGTGGATTTGGATGAGTTTCAAGCTTTTTCAAATACGTTACCGCATGTTTCGATATTTCTGATTTAACTGTTGGCACGTTTAGATCTTTGTGAATATTAGAGTTTTTGATATACCAGGGAGCAGCTGTGATCATTCGAAGAATCTTATTTTGGCGCCTTTGAATTTTTTCAACATTGCTAGCTGAGGCAGTGCCCCATAATTGAATCCTATAGCACCAAATTGGTTTAAGTATCGACTTGTAGAGTAGTAATTTGCAATCTAAGCTGAGGATAGAGTTTCTGCTAATAAGCCAGTTTAGTTGGACTGCTTTTAACTTCATTTGTGTCAACTTGGATTCTATGTGGCTTTTCCAAGTAAGGCACCGGTCAAGATGTATACCGAGGTATTTGACGTCTGAAAGCTGGGGTATCATTTGATTATTTATGCGAATAGGGGGTCATAAGTCCCTACGCAGTGTGAAAGTTATATGAGTGCAATTTTGTTCATTCACCTTAGTTCTCCATTTCTTCAACCATTTTTCCAATTTGAGTACGTGATCTTGTAAATCTTGTGATGCTACTTGCGCGCTTTCATGAATACTTAAAAAAGCTGTGTCATCAGCAAAAGTTGATGTGTGCACTTGATTGCTAACTGGCATATCGGATGTTTACCGCAAGTATTAAATGGGTCCCAAAATACTACCCTGTGGAACTCCGGCTTTAATAAGCTGAGGCGAGCTTAAGAAATATCCTTCTTTTAGAATGAACTTTCGATCAGTTAAATAATTTTTTATGAGCTTATAGAAGTTTTTGGGCAAATTCAGCTTTAACTTGTATATAAGGCCTTCGTGCCATACCTTGTCAAATGCTTGAGAAACATCAATAAAAAGTGCAGAATAGTATTTTTTTTCTTTAAAGGTCTTTTTAATTACATTTACTAAGCTGTGTGTTTGTTGGATCGTACTATGTTGTTTTCTGAAGCCAAATTAATGGTTCGGAATACATCATTTGGCGCTCAGAATTGAGTTCAACTTAATTATTAATATTTTCTCAAACAGCTTTGATATATTTGATAATAGGCTTATAGGTCTGCATGATTCAACCTTAGTGTTGTCTTTATCAGGCTTAGGTATCATAGTAATCAAAGAAATCTTCCTCTTTGTAGGAAAGTACTCAAAACGTAAAATGGCATTAAAAACAAAAATAATTTTTTGGGCTATACGGGACACAAATAACATCTTGTTACTGATTTTATCAATACCAGGAACTTTCTTAGAGTTTAAATCAGTTACTGCCTTTTCAATATCTCGAAGCTCAAGCCTTAGGGTAACTGCCGGACTAACATCGATATGTGGGAGCTCAGCTATATCAGTCGAGACAATTGGAGTAAACACGTTTTTTAAATGATCAACAAACAGATTGCCTTTTTCGGTATCATTTCTTGCCCAGCCTCCACAAGAAGTTCGCAATGGAGGCTTACGTGCGACTGCTCTTTTGAGGTTGCGTCATGCACGCCATAATAAATAATCTGATTGTGGAGTTGGGTCCAGATCTTCCAGGTAATTTTTCAGAGATGCTACCCTTTGAGATTCTACTAGGCCTCTTAGCCGCTTCGTGCAATCTTTAAGTCTAGTTTTAAGTTGAGGAGATCTACATGTTTGCCACTCTTTACGAATTTTTCTTTTTTCAGTCAAGAGCCGCTCGACATCTGCAGAATAAATGTGATTGCATCTGTCTATTTGCCGGGTTACAGTTGCATGTTGGGCAGCGAATTTAATGTTTCGATCAAAATCAATTATACACTGCTCTACGTCTTCTGGTGTTCTTAGCGGGATGTTTTCCGAGCAATGCGTACTGAGATATTTTCTATATTTCAGCCAATTTATGCTTGTCCTGGTTGTTGGTTATACGACATTTTGTTGATTCCATATATAGACAATAGTGGGTGAATGATCTGAGGATAATTCTAGTGATGTTTCAGCTTTAATAATTTCTCTTGAAATACCCTTAAACACGCCAAAATCAATAACATCCGGTATTTTTTGTCGATCAGTAGGCCAATAGGTGGGTTGGCCACACGAGATCACATTGAGACGCATTTTTGAAATTGTGTCAAACAAAACACGACCTTTTGGAGTTAGGCGGGATCCCCAAAATGTATGTTTAGCGTTGTAGTCGCCTGATGCTATGAAACAAGGACCTAGTGATTTGAAGAAGTCGCTATACTGATTCTCTGATACTTGAAATCTAGGAGGTGAATAAATTGAAGAAATAACTAAGTTTTGATGAAATTCTTCGAGGCAGATGTTTGTTGCTTGAAGGTAATCCTCACAGAAATCACACAGTAAATAATGTTTGATGCGGGCCTTTATAAGTATTGCTGAACCACCACATGCTCTGCCACGGGGGTCTTTGGTGTCATATAAAATATAGCCATTGATTTTAAAAAAGCTATTTCTTGTTAAATGCGTTTCTGCATGCTCATCATGACATCAATTTTTTGGTTCTTAAGGAAGTATTCGAGTTAGTTTTTATGTTGGCGTAAGCCGTTTGCGTTCCAGAAACTTATTTTTAAAAAGTTCATGGTTTGCTAAGTACTGCCTGCAATATCATAGATTGCATTTTTAACATTTCTTGCATGATATTACCCATAGACCTCATAAAAGTGTTTAGCGAGTGTACTAATGTCTCAATGGTTCCTTCTAGACGACTATAGTTAACCGAAGGTGTTTGGTCCTTAACTTCCGGGTGCAAAAGTTGGTTCGGGTTAACTGACGATGGCGCTTTATAAACCTGGTTGTTTTTTAGAGTGTCAGCATATGAAATATGTTGGGTGGTTGGTTGACCTAGCTGAGGGTAATGGTCATTTGGTCGATATTGTTTTTGCTTAGGGGGAGTATTTGGTTTTTGAGACGTCTTCCTTACAACAGAATAAACAGGACATCCTCTGTAGTTGGCAGTGTGGTTTCCACCACAATTGCTACATTTTTTAATCTTTGTGTCATCCCTTGACTTATCGCATTGAGCGGAACAATGCAGCTCACCACACACAACGCAAACAGAAGGCAGCTTATAGTGAGCCCTAGTATGACCATATTCTTGACAGTTTAGGCACTGGACGGGTCCTGATCGTTTATGTTGTTCCTCTACTGTGATTTTGCGGTGCAACAGATACCTTAAATTGTATATAGGGTGCGTTTCGTTTTTTTTAATCTTAAATCGCCAGGTTCCAGTTCAACTCGAAATAGCGGTTGGGGGACACGTTCTCGATTTCGGAGATTATCTACACTTTTTATTTTAAAACCCGCTTTTTCAAGTCCAGCTCTTATTTCAGCTGGATCAACGTATGCATCTACGCCTTTAATGACGATACAAATTTTTTTTGCAGCTTTCAAACTCGTTTACAGTTTTACGGTAACTGCTTTCATCAATGAATTGTATTTTTGTCTCATCAATGTTACCACGCTTAATGGGAATTACATAAAAAGAATTCTCTCCAATCAGTGAAATCAGTTTATTTATTAACTCGTTTGAATTTTTCTCCCTTAAATAAATTGGAGGTGGTTTGAACGACTTGGATGGATGCCGTTTTAGGTTCACTTGATTCACTATCTAAGATAGCAAAACGATTTTGGGAACTTATTCCGTCCTTTTCTTTATATACTTTCGACATTGGTGCTAACTGCAAAGACTTAGGGCTTCGACTTCTTTTCATTACAGTCACGTATCTATCCATTCCCACTTGAGTCTTGGATTTTTGGGCACTGTCTGTTATTGTTTTTGTCGTACTATATTCAAAAGGCAACAATGATTTATTTACTTTTAAATTATTGTCCCTACTTAGCAACAACGGTGAGCAAGAAAGTGTGCGGTGAATTGGCGCGGCATTTAAAAACAAATCAGTTTTTTTTGTTTTTGTTTATTTCGCTGTTTTCATCAGCATTTATCGTAACGTAACATTTCTACTGCTTATGTTCGCACTTTTATCAACAATATTTAAATTTGAGTGACTCAGAAATGAGCCCTCGCACTTTACTTTTGGTTTGTCTTATTAATCAACTAGTAATGCCGTTGTAAACAAAAAAATACAACAACTTTGTTGTTCTGTATCAAAACAGGTTTTATTGTTTTTGTTTGTTTATTGAAAATTCACCCACTAAATTTTGTTTGTATTATACGTTTTTTACGAGCTTGAAAAAAAACACGTCCGTTCAATTAGACGAATAACTAGCGAACATATGACATTTTTCATTTAGAATGTGTTCTATTTTGATGTGACAAAACATCTGTCATCCAGTAATGCCAACTTGATATTTTGTTATTTTATGCGTTTTGTGGTACCAAAAGCGCTAAAAATGTGGTAAAAGTAATAGGTTTGCATCTTTGCATCACTGTGGTTGGAAATAAAAAAAACTGTGTGGCGGCAAAATTATATACTGTAGATTATGTCAAATGTAATTACACATGTACGTTTAAAAACAAAAATTAAAACCGTATGTAAAATGGCTATTTTGGCAAACACATGAAATTACATATGGGTTATCAAACTGACAAGTCATATGAACAAATCAATAAATTGATTTCATGCTGGTTTCAGAGACTCACTTAACAACAAATAGCTTTTTTAAAATTAATGGCTATATATTATATGATACCAAGGACCTTCGCATAAAAATGAACTCGAATACTTCCTCAAGAACCAACAAAATGATGTCGTGCTGGTTTCTGAGACACACTTAACAACAAATAGCTATTTTTTGAAATCAATGAATTTTTTGAATATGTTGACAGAAGAAGACTTCGAAATATTTATACGTAAACAAAAAGAAAGAAAAAACACATAATAACTACGGTTAAAGAAAGACAAATGAACAAACTTAATACACTGAAAGAAAAGTATTTTAAAATGTATGGACTTAAATACAATAATAAATGTTTTGAAAACAAAACAGATGTTAATATTCCATTAAAATGTAGATGGATACTGTCTTTAGGTGAAAAATTTGCTATTCCCATCGATGAACATTGTTTTTCTCCTATACATGTTATAGCGGACCTGGAACAATGTATCCAATCAATGGATGCAAAAGCTGAGAAAGAGAAAGATATAGCAAGAAATACACTAGCCAATAATATAAATAGATTCAAAAGGAAAATTAAAAGCACACCGAAAGAAAAGTTCATACTAAAAATATACAATGACACTAAGACTTTTTTAAAAAAACATCCAAATATTATTGTTACGAAGGCAGATAAGGGAAACAGAACGGTTGCAATGTCCAAACAGGACTACATTAAGAAAATGGGAGAATTGTTAGACGACAAAAATACATATAGGACCTTAAGATCGGATCCCACTACCTAACTACAAAGGAAGAACAACAATATAGTATGCGAACTATTTAAAAATGGAGATATTGATTCTACGTTGAAGAGAAAACTACTTTGTTCAACTGCAAACAGTCCTAGAATTTATGGTCTCCCTAAAATCCATAAACCTGGTACTCCTCTAAGACCAATAGTTTCTTTTATACAAGTACCATGCTATCAGTTGTCCAAACATGTAGGACAAATATTGAAGAATATAATCTCCGAAAACTATAACATAAAAAATTCTTCGCAGATGATCGAAAAATTTAAAAGATAAATATAGAAAGTGACGAAATACTAGTACCCTTTGATGCTATATCATTATTTACCAATATCCCAGTTAATATGGCGATTAAAAATATAATGGACAAATGGAGCATAATTAAAGAGCATACGAAAATTCGAAGATCCATGTTCTTGATAATTTTACAATTCTGCTTGATAAATAACAACTATTTTGTTTACAGCGAAAAAATCTATAACCAAGTATTTGGTATGCCGATGGGCAATCCCTTGTCCCCAACAATTGCTGACATCGTATTGGACAAATTACTTGACGATGCTTTATCTGAACTACAAGCAAAAAATATATCTATTAAATATATAGTAAAATATGTAGATGATATACTAGTTGTGATAAAGATTAACGACAAAGATGAGATCCTAAAAACACTGAAAAAATGTAACAAAAAATTGCAGTTCACCGTTGAAATTGAGGAAAAAGGCATTATTACATATTTAGACACAAAAATAAGCAGGATAAATAACACCGTTACTTTTGACTGGTACGAAAAAGAAACTGCCTCTGGAAGAATAATGAATTTCAATTCTACACAACCGAAATATCAGATTATTAACACTGCAAAAAATCTCATATACAGAGCATTAAACATAAGCGATAGCCAGTTTCATAATGAGAATATTAAACGTATAACAAAAATACTTAAAGACAATAGTTTCCCCACAAAATTAATTAAAAAACTAATTGAAACTACATATAATAAAATAGAATGGCAAGAAAATACTTCATCAAATAATAAAAATAAAGATTCAAAAATTTTCTTCATGATGACAACAATTAAAAATGACAAAGTTAGCCTCGCGTACAAACCGAACCAAGTTCTAAAGACAATATTTACAAACGTAAAAACACCAATAAACAAATTACAACAAAACAACATTATTTATGAAATAGGATCAAAGGAATAAAAGAACAAACTTGCGATCTCATATACATAGGAACAACAAAGAGAACATTACACACACGAGTGAGTGAACATAAGATGGACATAGAGAGAGGAAAAAGATCCACTGCATTAGCGCAACATATAATGGAGACAGGTCACACAGCTGATTTTGACCATATTAAAATATTGGACAAAGAAAAAGTGGAGAAAAAGCGTTTCATAATTGAGAGCTTATACATACAACAAAAAATTAGCAAAACAATGAACCACAAAGAAGACACGGATAACTTAAGCGCCACATATAGTGTTTCACTAATGTAACGACAAATTGTGATTAATGTAATAATTAGTGCAATAATCTAAATATTTGTTAAGTGTTGTTTTCATTGTTTTAATTATAAATGTAACAAGTTATAATTTATTGTAAGTTGTATTGTTGTTTATGTATTTATATAAATTAATATAATAGTTTCTTTTATCAAATATAGACGAAAATCCCTTGAAAAAGTCTCCAAAAAAGTGACGAAACGTCGGGATAAAAAATGTAATAAATTTGTTTTATTTACATTAAGCAACATTAGGCCCAATTAGCTCATTATAACAAATAAAATAATAAAACATAGGATTGGCCACTAAACTAAATATAATCAATGGCTATATTTTGTATGATACTAGCTCTCCCCGGTGCGCTTCCCTACACCCATTTACATAAAATACAATAAACACTTGGAAGAAACATATAGCCAAACTTTAACTTGAAATCGCACGCTATTCTCACATTGAAAATGTTTTAGTTTATATACAAGGTTCGACGCCTACTGTTTTCATCCAATCTGTTTTTTGCTAGACTATACGTATTAACACGGTAATAATTTTTACTTTTTATGGGAGGTACTACTCCCACTATCCTAATCCAGTCTTTATTTTGCTATACAATGCACATTACTCTGAGGGTTACTTGTGCAAAGTTTTAGGAGTCGACCTATTGTAGTTCTCCAGGTACACTATAATAATTTTTTACTTAATATTGGAGGTACCATGCTCACTGTCTCAGTCTAATCTCTATTTTGCTAAACTACGCACATTACTCTTCTTCAAAGTTTCAAGACTCTACTTATTGTAGTTCTTCAGGTACACAATAATAATTGTTCTCTATGTTTAGGAGGTACCACGTCTACTGCCCCAATCCATTCTATGTTTTTCTTTTTTTCCATTCTATGTTTTTCAAGACCATACTTATTATCGTACTATATGTACACGCTAATAATTTTTCTTCAGGTACACAATAATAATTTTTCTCTATGTTTAGGAGGTACCACGCCTACTGCCCCAATCCATTCAATATTTTTCTTTTTTCAATTCTATGTTTTTTAAGACCATATCTATTATTGTACTATATGTACACGCTAATAATTTTTCACTTTGTATAAGAGGTTCCATGTGTATTCCAATTCCACCAGTGTTTAGCTTGTACGTTAATATGAAGGTTACTGGTGCGAAATTGCAAGGTGCTACCTAATTCAGTTTTCTAGATACAGTATAATATTTTTTCACTTTGTATGGGAGGTACCACGCCCACAATTCCAATCCAGTCTGTGTTTCTCTACACAATGTATCTTAATATGGGGGTACCACCATCACTGTCCCAATCCAGCCTAGGTTTTTCTAGAGTATTCGAATGGGTATGAGGGTTACTTTTACCTACTTTCAAGAGCATACCTATTATATTACTTTATGTAAACGATAATAATTTTTCACTTTGTATGGGACGTACCAAGCTCACTATTCCAATTCAGTATAGCTAAGTATATAAATTAAATTAATGATTTGACTAAAATTGAATTGTAAGGAATTTAAAAACGAATTGCATTTCCGTTTTTTCAAAATATTAACTCAAATATTTCGAAATGAATGCAGTGTTCACTAAAATGGCTATAAGTCATGAACCAATACACATACAGAGACCATAAAAACCTTGGTATTGACGTCACCTTTCATATAAAATATTCAGAAACAAAATCGGTTAACGCATTCCAGAGAACATCAATTACTAACACAATGCAACTTATTTTTATATACATAGACTAAGAACCCCGTGGAAGAGCATGTGGAGGCTCAGCAATACACATCAGGACAAAAAATAACCAATTTTGGTTAAAAGTAACGAAAACGGTAAAGCTGATTGTAAAAGTTATGACGATACTTGGACGCTTTCATTAATACTTAAAAAATCTGTGTCATCCGCAAATGTTGTACAGTAAATATAAAATTTGTCCCAAAATACTACCCTGGGGAACTCCTTCTATGAGTCGTGGCGAGCTTAAAAAACAACCTTCTTCTAGTAAAAACTTTCGATTCGTTAAATAAAGTTTTCAGGCAAGTTCAGCTTTAACTTAAACATATATTAGACCTTCGTGACAAACCAATTGAATTATCAGACTCATATGACAGACTAAATACCCTAAGTTTTCTATCTGTCCCTAAAATAGCATGATTTTCATTTACCCACATACACTTCTTGTTATGGTTAACCTTCCCTGAAAAAACTCTTCGTGTTTCATTTTAATAATACAGTAGATAAAAAAAGTTTATTAAAAAAATTCATTGATATTATTTGAAGCGTGTTTACATTGCGTGTACAAGTCATATGGAATGTCAGATTTTCCATATGTAAAATTATACACATGTGTAAGCCTCTTGAAACATAACATATGTTATTTACCTATGTGCAATAACATGTGTTAGTTTTTTATTTAAGGTGTGTTTAGATTGAGTGTACAAGTCATATGGAATGTCAAATTTTCCATATGTAAAACTATACATATAGTGTAAACCTCTTGAAACATAACATATGTTATTTACCTATGTGCAATAACATGTGTTAATTTTTTATTTAAACCACGCTCTATTTTTGAATTGTAAAACTATATGACAACAGCTGTTTTCAGTGATGTTCACTTTTATTTTCAAAAATTCCGCTCATACATTTTTATCATGAATTTAAGGAGTTTGAAATTAACCAATATCTTTATTCTAACTTTTGTTAGTAATTTCATGTTCGCAGATTTATATCGATACCTCATAGCTGATATTAATAATAAAGTTATGTAATCTAATATACATATATTATATATCTATTTGCAAGTTTGATTATTTGTACGTCAATCATGGCCAAATTAATGATATTTAAAACATAGACAGATTTTTATTTTTTGTGGGTCCATTGGGATATATCTGTTTTCAAAACTAGGTCCAAGAGGGTATAAGGGACATTTTTATACGAATGACTCAATTTTAATAAAAGTCGAGAACACAATTTCATAAATGTATAGTGATGAAAGGCAAGGTGTGCTTATCTTTATTACAGGTACTAAGAAAGACTGAATTAAATTAAAATTTTACTTTACTATAGTGCATTATTTTTTAAATTTTGTTTAAGACGGTAACTGTGTAAACTGTAATATTACCTAATTAACAACTTTGGACTGTAGGACAAAAAAACTGCTGCAAATCACTCAATTGAACCGTTGCTTTTGAAAATGAGAGAACTCCATTTTGCGAAAAAAATAAAATGAATAAAACCTAAATCTTATTACAAATTAACAAAATTTTATGTTTTTAATCCATGTTTAATGGTTCTATTTTTTATATTGCAATATACATATTAAGAAGTAATCATCCTTTTTCGATTTTGATAGTTTCATTATCAGAATTTAGCAATCATACTGCAACTATGGGAAAAAATATACGCTATGTAACCTAGGAAATGTAAGTATTGTAATTTCTTTCTTTCTTTTTCCACTTTTTACTTTAAAATTTAGTTATTTAATTTTAGTTTTTTTTTGGTTTTTTGTTTTGCTGTACCAAAGAAGAATGAAATCATATTTAAATAAAATATTTATATATGTTCGTAAGTAAATAAACTATTAAATTTGTTGGTATTATAATTACATTCCAGTAAAAGAATATCAACGTTTTCATCAAACATTGCTTTGAAAATGAGACAACTACATTGGCGCATACCAAAACCTTATTAAACTTACATGCAATAAGACCACAAAATAATAAGTCTATTACGGCTTGTGATTTTTTTAACGCCATTCAAATGCAAATCATTAAATAAAATAAAATGGAGTTCTTTCTTTCATTTTCAAAAGCAACGGCTTCTTAAAGAAATTTATTTCTTTTCTATTGTCATAAGAATTAGGATAAAAAATATTTTATTCCTAATAAAAAAGAGCGAAAATAAATTGACATTAAATCAACAAAATTATTCATTTAATTGTTGCTGATATAGTTTAAATGATATTAATTAATACTTATTGTATTATTTATTATAATTATTTTTTGTTTTTATATAATTTCTTTCTTACAAATTGATTTCTGTACTGTTGTAGAAGCTCCCAAATGATAACACAAAATGGTAGTTCTTTGCATAGTTGACATCACTAGCGGGTTTCTAATAAAATGAAATGGCGGCAAAAATATGCAAAATTGGCTAATAACTTATTACTGCAAGTCCCAATAAAGCTAATATTATTAGTTTTATTATATAGACTAATAATTTTAAAAAATAATCCATCTAAACCAAACTTTGAAGACCAGCTGTTTTTAATATTTGATTTTTGTTTTTAATAACAGAAGGTTATGTCATATGTACGTAACATGTGTATGTTTGAACACAAAAATTATAACCCATGTGTAAAACACTAATTTTGACATACGCATGAAATTCCATATGGATAGCAATTTTTACAGTACATATGACTTGTACACTCAATGTAAACACACCTTTAAAGCACGCTGTATTTGATGTGTAAAACAATATGACAACAGCTGTTTTCAGTGATGTTCACTTTTAGTTTCAAAAATTCCGCTTATTTATTTTAATCATTAATTTAAGGAGTTTAAAATTAACCAATATCTTTATTTAAGTTTTTTTAGTAATTTCATGTTCGCAGATTTATATTGATACCTCATAGGTGATATTAATAATAAAGTTACATATATAGTCTAATATACATATGTGTATTATATATATATTTGCAAGTTTGTTTAATTGTATGTCAATCACGGCTAAATCGAATATAATGATATTTAAAACAGACAGATCTTATTTTTTGTGGGTCCAATGGGATATATCTGTTTTCAAAACTAGGACCAGGAGGGTATATGGGACATTTTTATACGAATGACTCAATTTTAATATTTTTGTGTTTATCTATTTTACCGGTACTAAGAAAGACTGAATTAAATTAAAACTTTACTTTACTATAGTGCATTATTTTTAAATATTTTTTAAGACGATAAGCAAACTGTCTAAACTGTAATATCACCTAATTAACAAATTTGGACCGCAGGATAAAAAAATGCTACAGAGGTATTGTGGGTATCGAAAGTGCTGCAAATCACTTCATTGAGCCGTTACTTTTGAAAATGAGAGAACTCCATTTTGTGAAAAAGAAAATGAATAAAACCTAAATCTTATTACAAATTACATAATTTTATGTTTTTAATCCATGTTGAATAGTACTATTTTTTATATTGCAATATATTAAGGAGTATTATCAGAATTTAGCAATCATACTGCAACTATATTGAAAAATCTTCGCATTTTCAAAAGCAACGGCTCAGATATTTTATAGAAATTTATTTTAATTTGTCATAAGAATTAGAATAAAAAAAATTTTATTCCTAATAAAAAAAGAGTGAAAATTAAATGACATTAACATCAACAAAATTATTCATTGAATTGTTGCTGATATAGTTCAAATGCTATTAATTATTACTTATTGTATTATTTAATATAATTATTTTTTGTATTGATATAATTTGTCTCTTATAAATTGATTTATGTACGGTTGTAAAAGCACTCAAATGATAAAGCAAGACGGTAGTTCTTTGCATAGTTGACATCACTAGCGGGTTTCTAATAAAATAAAATGGCGTCAAAAATATACAAAATTGTCTAATAACTTACCACAAGTCCAAATAAAGCTATTTTTATTACTTTTATTATATAGTCTAACAATTTAAAAAAATAATCCATCTAAACCACACTTTGAAAAGCAGCTGTTTTAAATATTTGATGTTTGTTTTCAACAACAGGAGGTTATGTCATACGTAACATGGGTACGTTTGAACACAAAAATTATAAACCATATGTAAAACACTGATTTTGACATACACATGAAATTTCATATGGATAGCAATTTTGACAGTACATATGACTTGTACACTCAATGTAAACACTCCTTTAGTAAATCAGTAACATATGTAAGTCATTATATACAATTATTACTCAACAACTAAGTGCATTATGAGAGGCAAAATAAAATTGATTAATTTACAATATCAGACATTGGGACAAATGTTAATCGGACTGACAAAATAATGAGACGAAAGAAACATAACTTGGAAAGAAATAATCATCACTTACATGAAAGCCAGACGGAGTTTGGAGAAATTTTTTGCATTAATTGATGTTGGGCCCAGCAGTCAATGAATGTTGTTGTAATTTATTTTATGATTTTCTGCTTTTTGTGAATGAAGATTCATAAATATTACTATTAATCATAAATATTACTGTCAATGGTAATACTCAAGGCGAATTTAAACAGGTGATTGGACGGGCGAAAATTCTCATCATCTGTTTAATTTAGAAATGTCAAAAAATTCAATAAAAACATATTTTTGAAATTAAATTTAAGTTTTTTTAATTGTTTATTGTGTGGAAGTTTGAATAAAAATAGAAATAATTTAAAAAGAAATTAAGGAAGTGCTACAACAATAAGCGGAGTTCGGTGTTTCATGCATACGGTATTGCAAAAGTTCAAGTGTAAAAAATAATAGCTTGTTTGAAAAAAAGCTATGATATAACGCATTTGCTTTTTCTCAAAGATGGAGCTAATAGAGATACGTGGGTGCAATTTGAAGATTTAAAATAACTTCCTTGGTATGTTAATTATTGCAGCCCGAAAAATTTTCTCCAAACGTGAAAATTTCTATACATGTTATCGATAAAAAGTGCAAAATGAAAGAAAAATTTAAAAAATAACATTTCGAGCTTAAAATACACCATTGAAAGAAAATAAAAAAAATGTAAACAATAATAAAAACGTTTTTGTTTTGATTTTATCAGGCATGTTCTGTAATCCGAAACCGAGTGAAATTGAATCCGAATGAAATTTTAAATTGTCATAACTTTTAAATCTTACAACATTTTGATGTTATTTTTTATACATTTGATTAAAGACCATTCACATAACTTCCTTGATTGCTAATGTTTCAAAATAATAGGCGCAACTAAGTTATATTTTTTTATTTCAATTTCACTCGGTTTCGGATTACAGAACATACCCGTATATATCTATCTTCTTCTAAAATTAGTTACTTCACTCTATCAATCTTAGATTAAGGAAATACGAAAAAAAGTGAGTGTGATTACGGCTTTAGGAGATAAGATACAATTAAATTTTATTAACACTAAGCTTCATTTAAATTCACTTAATTTGTTAATTATTTATTTAAATAACATATTTTATAGTATTTTAGGGGAGAATATAGTAATATAATAATATAATACAAATTATAATCATATAGTACGCAACCAAGGACATGTTTTGAGGGTTATTTGAAAAGTTTATTACAACTTTTTAAATGTTATTTAAATTGTTTTGGAATCCATTTTATAATTTTATTCCATACTTGACTAGCAAAACCAGTAAAAAAATCTGTTTTTTTTTTTGGGAAATATAACCGTCATAATATACATACATTTAGTACGGGTTTCTTTTTGAAGTGAAAAGTTCTTTTGACACGTTGAGCACTGTTTGCTTGAAGAAAAATTATTGAACTCAAAAACCGTCGTCACGGTGTGACTCTCCGACGATCTGATTGTATGACTGCCTGACCATCTGACTGATTGTTTGACGGATTGACAGACTGTGTGACGATCTGACGGTCTCACTGACTGTCTGATGATTTGTCTTACTGACGGTCTGACTATCAGATGGTCTGTCTGACTGTTCTGTCCATCGGTGTTCCTGCCATTTAGTTTGTCTGTGATTTCATTCATTCTATTGGCACAATGATAATTTTGGCACACCGTTAGCAACATTGCAATCTTTTAGGTTGAAAAAAAAAATGAAACGAAACATGTTTTGATTCTCTCCGGTACAGATTTTCTGCTGATTCATACAACATGTTTATATTGCTCAGTCTATTCCAAGGCGAATTCATACCAGGTGGAGTCGATAGCCCGGCTGATAGGTTTTTGCTCTCGTTTTTTTGCTAATGTCTTGTCAAAAATACATTGTTTCATATCTTCTAATCTAATATCAAAGTTGTTGTTTTGATGTAGTTGTTGCTCTACTGCTCACACCTGATATGAATTCGCCTTGGTCTATTCACTCTCACCACTTTTGCCAGATTTGCTGATTTCTCTGCATTTTGCTGATTTTTCATCGTAAAATTGGCTAGGTGAGATTTACAGATTTTCTTCCTGAAATTGCAGATTTTATGAAATGACTGTGTTTAGGTCACACTCTTTTTTATTGAACTTTGTCAACTTCTTTTCGTTGAATAAAAATTCTTCAGACGTTGAAACTTTAACTTGGACAATTAAATGAAATTCAAAGATTATTAGAAATAAGTAAAACATCTGAACATATTGTATCCCTACCAATCTCATTAGCTTTGAATCAAAGGCGTTGTAAACTGTTAAGTAGATCTATACGAACCATCAAAGATTTATTTTGCATTAGTGGAGAACGTAGAAGATACAACTAAAATAATGTTAGACAATTTAAGTTAAGACATTCAAGCAATTGACTCCGAATTTGGAGAGCTTAAATCACTTGATTTTCAAAAGTTGGTGAGCCAAAATGACACTAGTACCTTGTTACATAAGTTTTTCTACAAATATTCGTGAAATTTATTTATTAAAGGATTTTATTTCTAAAATTCTTCGCTTTATATTTTTGTTCTACCACATTTGTCCTCTAATGTGAAACAAGTGTTTAGCGAAGTTAGACTTAATAACACTAAACAAGAAATCAATTGTAAAAATTTTAATAGTAAATATTTTTCAATACTCCAATCGAGGCAATCGATGCTAGTCTACCAGTCTGAGGGTTGAGTTCGATTTCCGCCAAAGACTTTGGGTGTTTTCTGCAGACAAGAAAAAAGCTTCACAGGTAGTGCTGACTTTTAAAAAAATATTACGGCCGTTGAATTCTTTAATTTTTTTAGTGGTCTCAAATAATGTATTTATGTAAAGATTAAACATACCTTTGTTTTTCTGTTGAATATTAATAAATTATATTTACTGTTTCATTATATTTTACATGATTTAGTAATAATTTTCCTAAAAAACATTCATAAAAACCTTATATTTATCTGTTTTGTTATTTTGCCAGACTTAAAAAGTTTTATCCAGATTTTGCAGATTTTTCAGCTTAATTTTAAGATAAATTTTCTGGCAACACTGTATGGTATTGTATGTAAAGCGTTTTTATTAGAGTTTATTTTTAAAATATTTCATTTATGTACATACTTATGTTTTGTGTGTGTTATATATTGAAATATTGATTGCTAAAATTCAAGTTAAAAAATGGTATGTAGACGAGTTAGCAAATATATTATTTAATTGGTATTTTTCAATTATTATAAAGGAAAATCCCATAACGAAGTTGGGGAAATGTTTTCTTTCAACTTAGGACAGCTTCTATCATTATTACTTGTTCTTAATATTAAGATAGATTTGATTAAACCTTAAACAGGCGCAATAAGAAAGGATTCACGGTGCATTGAAAGTAAAATACTGACAACTATTCATGATAGAGAATATATAACTGTGGAGTATATGTATTACGCTGTTCGAAACTTTGAATTTTGTTTCTGTATAAATAAAATATTAAATATATTATTACATTTTACTATTCCTTCACACAGTATGAATTAAAGAGATTTTAATGAGGCATAACTCTGACCAGATACTAAGAAATTCAATATTTCCGAAAGGTGTTCTTTTGCAAAAATAATAAAAAGCATATTTGTATTTTCTTAAATAATTGATTAGAAACTGAAGAATAAATAAAAAAATATAGTCATGATGCCGTTGTTTATAATTCTCTATAATTTCATTCTCTAATAATTCCATTGTCCAAATTGGTTTCGTACTCTTTTCTGATTGTCGTCTTCCTATAATTCATCAATTAATAAAGCAGCAGCTAAATCATGCACCATCGTAAATAATAACCTCACTGTTCAGTGTTTGTTGTATAATGATGTTTGACAATCTTCGCTTGATCAGGTAAATGCTATATATATACAGTTAACTCGCGAAAACGTGAACGCTCGAAAATGTGAACGTCCCAGAAAGGTGAACAATTTTATTTTTCCATAGAGCATTCTAAAACGTGAACAAAAGCTGAAGGCTCTAAAACGTGAACACATAGAACATAGAAAACTGTAGTAGATTGAATTTTTTTAACTTTTATTGGTGAATAAAAAAATCTAATTTAATTTTTTCTCTCAAAAATCAGAGATTTTACTCTCAAGAAAATTTAAGTAAAATGAACTAGTGAACAATATGAAATGCTCAGCATATTTATTGCACACTTGATAAAACTGTCCGGTCAAATCAGGTGCACTTTGCTCTCTTGTTCTCTGTATTTACTGTTTAGTAATATTCCACTACATATACAATCAATATTTGCGTTTCAAAAACATTCAATACTGTACAGTTTTTAACATCATGCGCTCACGTTTAGTATATACTAATTAGGATAAGAATAGAATTACAAGGTTGTGTGTAATTTGTAAAAACCACTTAACCAAATAGTATATAAGCAGAAGATTTTGTTAGAACAATAAGCAAAACCAAAGTAATAACTTAGTAGCTCCAATCGCGGAGCACTAAGTAAAATAAATAAAGTCTGAAAACTAAAAACCAGCCTTTGAGTTATTACCCAAATGATTACATTGCGATTCTGCTGCCATCCATTTATTACAGTACATAAAAACAAGGACTCTAACGGAATAAATTCCCATAATCGTTTTGCTATCTTAGATAGTGAAACAAGTGAACATAAAACGGCACTTAAGTGCCTCCAGTTTATTTAAATTCGAACGACTTAATAAAAATTTCAATTACTGGCGAAAACTCATTTTATGTAATTCCCAAGCGTGGTAACATTGATGAGACAAAAATACAATTTATTGGTGAAAGCAGTTATCGTAAAACAGTAAACGAGTTTGAAAACTGCAAAAAGAACTTTTATACCTATCAGCTGAAGAGTAGCAAAGGTCTACAGGTAGTTATTAAAGGTGTAGATTCATACGTTGATCCAGCTGAAATAAGAGCCGGACTCCAAAAAGCGGGTTTTAAAATAAAAAGTGTAGATAATCTCCGTAATCGAGAACGTGTCCCCCAATCACTATTTCGCGTTGAACTGGAACCTGGAGATATCAGATTGAAGAAGAACGAAACGCACCCCATTTACAATCTGAAATACCTGTTACACCGTAATATAACTGTAGAGGAGCCACATAAGCGTCCAGGAACTGTCAAGAATATGGTCATACTAGGGCTTGTTGTAAGTTGCCTCCGGTTTGCGTTGTATGTGGCGAGCAACATTGTTCAGCCCAATGCGAAAAAGCAAGGGATGACTCGAAAGTAAAAATAAAATTAGCAATTGCGGTGGAAACCACACTGCTAACTATAGAGGCTATCCAGTTTTTTCCATGGTAAGGAAAACCACTCAAAAACTAAATACTTCTGCTAAGCACCAATAATATCGAGCAAATGCTCATTATCCTCAGTTAGCCCAACCAACAACACAACATGTTTCATACGCAGATATGGTAAAAACGAATCATACTTCAGTACATAAGCGACACCGAGAACTAATTCTACTCCAAATTTGCACCCAGAACCTAAAGAACAAACACCATCTGGTAACTATAATCGTCACAAAGCAAGCATCGAGACATTAGTGCATTCGTTAAACAGTTTTATGAGCTCTATGAGCAGCATGATGCAAGAAATGGTACGCATGCAATCTATGATGTTGCAGGTGGTACTAAACAAACCATGAACTGCTTAAAAATATGTTTCTGGAACGCAAACGGCTTATGCCAACATAAAAATGATTTCGAATACTTCCTCAAGAACCAACAGATTGATGCCATGCTGATTCCTGAGACACATTTAACAACAAATAGCTTTTTTGATAGTAAGGACCCCCGTGGAAGAGCAATCAAACATTATTTACTGCGTGATTTTTGTGAGGATTACCTTCAAGCAACACATATCTGTTTTGAAGAATTTCATCAAAGCTTAGTTATTTCATCGATTTATTCACCTCCTAGATTTCAAATATCGGAAAGTCAGTATAGCGACTTCAACAAATCACTAGGTTTCATAGCATCAGGGGACTACAACGCAAAACATACGTTTTGGGGATCACGTCTAATATCTCCAAAAGGTCGTGTTTTGTTTGACACAATTTCATAAATGCGTTTGAATATGATATCGGGTGGACAACCCACCTATTGGCCTACTGATCGACAAAAAATACCTGATGTTATTGATTTTGGCGTGATTAAGGGTATACCGAAAGAGATTTTTAAAGTTGAAGCGTCACTTGAATTACCCTCAGATCATTCACCCACTATCGTCTATATATGGGAAAAACAAAACATCATATCACCAACGACTATCGCAAGCATTAATTGGTTGAAATATAGAAAGTATCTTAGTACTCATTGTTCGGAAAATATCCCGCTAAGAACACTTGAAGACGTAGAGCGGAGTCTTATTGATTTTGACCTAAGTCTCAAATTAGCTGCCCAACATTCAACAATAACCCGACAACTAGCTAGATACAATCAAATTTATTCTGCAGATATCGATCGGCTCTTGGCTGAAAAAAAATTCGTAGAGAACGGCAATCACAGAGATCTCCGCAACTCAAAAGCAGACTTAAAGAATGCACGAACCGGCTAAGAGAAATTCTGTTATCTCGAAGAGTAGAATTCCTGAAAAACTATTTGAGAGGCCTAGAAGCAACTCCTCAATCAGATTCTTCATTATGGCGTGTTTGTAGAAACGTTAAAAGGCCAGTCTTACGTAAGCCTCCCTTGCGAACTTCATCTGAAGGCTGGGCAACGAGTGATACCGAAAAAGTCAAGTTATTTGTTGGACATTTGAAAAGGGTTTTTACCCCAAATATATCGACTGATATAGTTAAGTTGCCAATTGTTGAGGCTAGTGCTGTAGTACCACTAAGATGTGAATTTGGTGATATTGAAAAGGCAATAACGGATTTAAACACCATAAAAGACCGTGATGTTGATAAAACCAGTAAAAAGATGTTATTTGAGTTCCCCGTATAGCTCGCAGAATCGTTCTTTTTATTTTTAATGCCATTTTACGTCTTGAGTACTTTCCCACAGAGTGGAAGGTGACCTTGGTTACCATGATTCCTAAACCAGGAAAAGACAACGCAAAAATTGAATCATACAGACCAATAAGCCTTTTGTCAAATATGTCAAAGCTGTTTGAGAGGATGTTAATAACTAAGCTTAACCCTATTCTAAGCGACAAAGAATGTATTCCAAACCATCAATTCGGCTTCAGGAAAAAACATAGTACGACTCACAGGTTAGTCAATGTTGTTAAGAAGACTTTTGAAGAGAGAAAATACTGGTCTGCGCTTTTTATCGACGTTTCTCAAGAATTTGATAAGGTATGGCATGTAGGCCTAATATATAAGCTAAAACTGAACTGCTAGATAGTTATTTAACCGAACGAAAATTTATTGTAAAAGAAGGAGATTTCTTGAGCTCACCCCAATAGAAGCCGGAGTTCCCCAAGGTAGTATATTGGTATTTGTACTAATTGTATACTTCAGACATGCCAACTAGTAACCGAGTTCACAAATCGACATTTGCTGACAACACAGCTTTTTTGAGCATTCACAAAAAATCCGAAGTAGCATGATTTCATTTATATTTCTAACATTTAGAAATGGAGACTGAGCCAAGCAATTACATTGTATTGTTAAACGTTTAATTTTTAATTGCACTTTTTGTTAAATTGTTATGTTAATAGAGTCTATAATATATAAAGAAATAAAATGTATATTTAAGAAAAGTTTTTCCTATTTTATTTCTTGGAGTTTTTGACAGGTAATATTAATATTGAGGATTCCATTACAATAATACAAATTTAAATAATAAAAAAAATTATATCAGGTCAAATTTACTTCTACATTTCCAAGTACCATTTCGCGAATTATATTTAGAATAAGATAGTATAAAAGCAAAAAAAAACTTGTTTGATCTTTTTTAAACTTCTTCAGTTATGACACATTTTTTTCTTTACGAATGCAAATTCTATTAAATTTTATACACCAATTTCTGTTTTCTATACTCATCTAGTGATCGCTCAATGCCAGTATAACTTTTTATTAATTGCAATGAAATGAAAGATAGCATTAAGAAATTAGAAATTTTCGGCATTACATTGCTTAAATTGTTTTTGAACAGGGGATCCATCACAACCCCATTTAGAAATTATAATAATGCTACCATTTCCAAGATGTTTCAAATGATCTGCCTACATCGTATTTTACAATCTTTCTGCAGTATGTTCAGGAAGATATTGCTATTTTATTTCTTCTGAACTTGACGCGGCAGTAATAGCAGTTTGTAAAGATAAGCATTCTTCATTGACAGAAAGTAAACCTCGATACTTTTTTAAAATCCTTCGTTATATATTATATGATACTAAGGACCCTCGTGGTAAAACATGTGGGGTTCTGCTATTCTTATAAAAGCTCGGCTCAAATTGGAAAGAGTTACTAAAATCCCGAAGAATTGCAACTCTGGAAAAATACTTGGCAAACCTTGCTACTACTTGCAAATCTAACTGACGCACTGGTATTTAATTTCAAATGAGTAAGATAACTTTGAAATCGGTAACTGTAAAAAATGATTTTTGGCCGCCTTCTCAAAATATATGCCACAGTACGACGTTTAACTTGGAAAAGTCACATTGAAGGAAAATTAAAACAAATAAAAGTAGTGCAAGTAAATTGGCTGATTGGTAGAAATTCAACAGCAAGTTTAGATTTTAATATTTTATTGTACAAATCTATCCTAAAACCTATATGGTGTTATGGGATTCAATTATGGAGCGCTGCTTCAGCTACAAACTTAGGGAAAATTGAAAGCCGCAAAATAAGATTCTACGAATGATTACTTGAACATTCATAAAGATCTAAATATTCCATTAATAACTGATCAAATAGCGGAACAAGGAGCTACGTATTTGAAAAAGGTAGAAACGCATCCAAATCCGCTGCCTCGAAACATCCTAAATGATCATGTTTATTGCATTCTCTAAACCGAACATTATATATGTATATATACTGGCTGGATTTTACAATTATATTTTAAGTTTACCTTATTTATTATTAGTTCAACTACTTTCAACTGAATGAAAAAACACTGGAAAAATCCCACAATTACACTGAAACCTCTGATAACGGACACCCCCATAACCGGACACCTCTAATAACCGGCCAAGTTTTGTAGATCCAACATATTCATTAGTTTTTCCATACAAAATGTATTCCCATAACAGGACACTCTATTAACCGGACACGGACACTAAGTTTTGAAAAGTATTGTTCAAAAAATCTCTCATAAGAGGACAAAGCGTTGAAACGCGGGAGATTAACGCAAATGTACATAAATACATACATGTTAAGGACGGGAAAGAAATTGCTGTTTATTTGAAGAGTTCGTCACAAAATGCCATAAAAAAATTGTTCATCAATAAAGAAAAATTGAAAAAGAGAAATTTTCAATGCGCGAAATTTTTACAGTTCTTTTATGTTTTAAGATTCAATATTGACAAAACACAGAAATCAATAAACCCAAGAGAATGTTTTTAGAGCGACTGGCACTGATAGATACAAAATGAGCTTTGATTGTTTCATTCCAAGAAAAAAATATTGTACCCCTCTTATAAGCAGACACCTTCCGGACACAACCCTTCTTAACCTAACCTATACTTATGTGTCTCCAGGCGCACAATACAGATCCCAAATAGATCACTTTTTAATAGAAAGCAAATGGCTTCGACTTTTAGCAGACGTACGGTGCGAACATCGCAAGCGATCACCTACTTGTGATGGGAAAACTCACGCTGACTCTGAATATCCGCACTATTGTGTATCGTTGTTGTAGAAAAAAGTTCAACCCAGAGAAACTACGCAACTCACACACTGCAAATAACATCATATCGCAATTTATTCGACAATATCTTCAGCTGCACGTGATAACAATATCACCTAAGAATGGAATAGAGTGGAAAAGGCACTTATTACAGCTGCCACTTCAGCACTCGATGTACAGTCGCGTGAAAGAAGAGTGGATCTCAGATCGAACGTGGGATAAAATAGTAGCACGTAAAAGTATATTGCACCTCATCAGCAGCTGTAATAACACCAATATCGTATGCCTCAGGGAGCTCAAACAGCTCGCGAGATCAAACGCTCAGAGTTTATTTTAGCAAAGCCTCTTGACGAAGTAGAAACAGCGGCACGTCGAAACGACTTTCGGAAACCCTTCAAAGCTATTGCATCTGTAACGTCAACAAACAGAAACCCACACCCTCCACTATTCGATTCACAACGAAATCTCCTAACCAGCACGGACGACAACTTCGTAGATGCAAGGAGCATTTCGGTACACAACAAAACAGCACAAACGAAATTGTAGATGCCAACTTTCCACTGCCGTCGGAGTACACGGAAATATCAGCCGATCCCCCCAACACAAGGGAGGTAATAATTGCAATCGCAAAATTAAAGTCAAACAAGTTGGCGGGAACAGATAACACCCCACCAGAGTTTTTTAAAACCAATCCTTCGTGGATTGCAAATGCAATCACGCCATTTTTTTTCGCATTTTTTATTTATTGTATCTTCAATATAATTGAACTATCAATAATTACTCATATCTTAAGTCTAAAAATATTCTTGTTAAGTCCAACCAGTGCTGGACAAAAAAAATTTATGTTTCACGGTTACTGTAATTTGTACGGATGAGAGAAGCAGTGTCCCTCCTTCTTAGTCGAATGTTTAGTTGGACTGCTTTCAACTTCATTTGTGTTAACTTTGTTTCTATGTGCCGTTTCCATGTAAGGCGCCGGTCAAGATGTATGCCAAGATATTTGACGTCTGAAAGCTGAGGTATCGTTTGGTTATTTATCCGAATAGGGGGGTAAGATTTTCTACGCAGTGTGAAAGTTATGTGAGTACATTTTTGTTCATTCACTTTTATTCTCATTTCTTCAACCATTTTACTAAATTAAATATGTGGTCTTGTAAATGTCGTGATGCTACTTCGGGTCTTTCGTGAATGCTCAAAAAAGCTGTGTCGTCAGCAAATGTCGATGTGTGAACTCGGTTACTAGTTGGCATGTCTGAAGTATACAATAAGTATAAAAAGGGCCCCAATATACTACCTTGGGGAACTCCGGCTTCGATTGGCTGGGGTGAGCTCAAAAACTCTCCTTCTTTCACAATAAATTTTCGTTCGGTTAAATAACTATCTAGCAGCTTATATAGGTTTACGGGAAAATTCAGTGTTAGCTTATATATTAGGCCTTCATGCCATACCTTATCGAATGCTTGAGAAACGTCAATAAAAAGCGCAGAGCAGTATTTTCTCTCTTCAAAAGTCTTCTTAACAACATTAACTAACCTGTGAGTTTGTTCGATCGTACTATGAGATCGAGAAACATATTTTTAAACAGTTCATGGTTTGTTAAGTAACGCCTGCAACATAGTAGATTGCATACGTACCATTTCTTGCATCATGCTGCTCATAGAGCTCATAAAACTGATTATCGAATGCACTAATGTCTCGATGCTTGCTTCGAGATGATTAAAATTACCAGATGGTATTTGTTCTTTAGGATGCGATTGCAAATTAGAAGTAGAATTAGTTCTCGTTGCCGCTTTATGTACTGAAGTATGATTGGTTTTTACCATATCTGGGTATGAAACATGTTGTGTTGTTGGTTGGGCTAACTGTGGATAATGAGCATTTGCTCGATATTGTTGGTGCTTAGCAGGAGTATTTAGTTTTTGAGTAGTTTTCCTTACCATGGAAAAAACTGGACAGCCTCGTAGTTAGCAGTGTGGTATCCACCGCAATTGCTACGTTTTTTAAATTTCGAGTCATCCCTTGCTTTGTCGCATTGGGCGGAACAATGTAGCTCGCCAAACTATATATAAAACACGTTTTTAATAGGCATATGACCTTATAAGGGGTTTTTCAATAAGAGCGCTACACAAATTTTTTTTTAAATTAAACAAAAACGGTTTTGGATATCAATGACATTATTTATTCCTGTAAAAGCACGTTCGATGCCATTATGTCGCTGGCTTGTTGGCATAGACCATACCTTTACGTAGCCCCACAGCAAATAGTCTAACGGCGTCAAATCGCTCGACCGAGGCGACCAATCGACTGGATCTTTTCGTGAGATAACACGTTCTCCAAACTTGGTTTTCAATAAATTTATTGTGACAGGCGCCGTCCTGTTGGAACCACATGTCCTCCAAGTCCATATTATCCAATTGGGGCCAAAAATATTCGGTTTTCATTGAACGGTAGCGATTCCCAATCAAAGTAACGTGCCGGTATTGATCATCAGTATGTGTGGATTGCTGCCTGACCAATAACGCATATTTTGTTTATTGACGAAGCCATTCAGCCAGAAATGAGCCTCATCGCTGAAGATGAATTGTCGATGAAAATCCGAATCATTTTCAAGTTGTTGCTCAGCCCAATTCACGAACATACGACGCTTCTGGTGGTCAAGCGGCTTCAATTCTTGCGTCAATTTGATCTTGTAAGGGTTTAGGCCAAGATCTTTTCGCAAAATTCGCCACAACGACGTCACAGAGATGCCCAACGCTTGAGAACGACGTGTGAGAGACACATTTGGGCTTTCTTCAACTAAAGCCTCAGCGGCAGCAATATTCTCGACACTACGGGCACTTCTTTGTCTCACTGGCACGGGAACATTTTGTACTGTACCTGCGGATTCAAATTTTTCCACTATACGCTCAATTGTTGATCTGCTAGGACGATTATGACGACCATAAATTGGACGTAGCGCTCTTAACATTGAGGCCACTGACTCCGAATTTCGGTAGTAAATCTTAATAATTTCGACTCGTATATCTTTCCATCGTGAAATGGCAAACCTTACTGAAGAGAAATGCCAAAAGAGCGGCAAGAAATATGGCGTCCCTGTTTAAATACCCTTTATTTGAACAGTAATAGGCTGACACTTAAAATTTACACAGATTACATTTCACAATATCTACTGTAACACAAGTAACGAAAATAAAATTAATAAAATTGGTGTTCCCTAGATGCCGCCAATTTAAGCAATTTAGATTTTTCTTCTAAACTTTATAGGCAGTCAATTGATATTTACAAGTCCACAAGGCTTAATGCTCTACGTTAGACAAATAATTATATGTGCAATGCTGCAACTTTAATTTGAATTAAAAGAAACAACGAAAATTGGGAATAGATATTTTTTTAAAGTTAGAAGAAATAAAAATTAAATAACAAAATTATATTAATCTATTTTTTAAAAATGCAAAAAAATTAGAGCTAAATCTCCATAGAAAATATTTATATGTGCAAATATTTTATTTAATAGATATTCATATTATTTTAGATATTGTGTTGCTCTTGTTTATCCTGACCAAGTTGACACCACGGACCATTTGCTCCATTTTTTCAGGGCAGACACATCAAAATTGACCCATTCAACCAATATGGCTGTTTAAAAGTTCCACTTACTTACAACTCATGTGGATATTAGTTCCTCACTGCTGTATGCACCGTTTGCTCTTATCATCACTAGTGCATATCCGGCCGCTACGTTTATTAACAATGTAGTTATCTGGATTTTTCAAGAAATTTGTTTTCGTGTTTCGGTTTCTCTTTACAGAAACAGCAATTTGGCCAACTTTCATGTCGGATTAACTCATTCCCTTGATTAATCCACTTTGATTTGTTTTTCATCTTATTCATTTGTATAAATATTTTACACGGGATTTTCGACATACTTTATTAAAAATAACGGCATTACGAATGCGGTGCAAAGATAAACTTAACAAAAAACAACAGAAGATAAAATACACAGAGCCAAAAATGCCTAATAGAATCAAAAAGATTTTCTCTATGAAATGTTTTTAGGCTAAGGGGTATGGCAGCATAAAGAAAAGAAGATATTTTCAAAGGGATTCCTAATTATTCCCATTAAATCAATAAGAAAACTTATTATTCACATTTTTTTTACTAATTTTTTACACAAAAAAAAAAAACAATCCATAGAGAAAAACTTTTTGATTCTATTAGGTTTTCTTATGATTTGTATAAAAAAGGGATTTCTTATTGATTTCATTAGCCTACCTAATTGCTTTTTAAAAAAACCTTTTTCTGATTGATATCATTAAGGTTCCTATGTATATCATCATCTGTAAATCAAATTTTTAATTTTTTTTAAAAAGTTTATCTTCTTAATTATATTAGCTTTCTTGTTATTTCGTTTATAGAAATCAACATAGAAACTGTTTGTTAAAATATAAAATATACATTTGGTGTAGTGCTTAATTGCGTGCCTACAAAACGAAGCATACCAGGTTCGATCCCTGACAGAGGAAAAGTTTTCACATGGTTTTTCGGGTTTTATAAATTATGTGGATTCAACCCCCTCTAGAAAATCCATCAGAAGAAGCTCGCTCACCTACCTGACCTTTCACCACTGGAAAAATAGAAGATAATATGAAGGCAAAATAAAATGTCACAAAAAGAAGAAGATAGAAAGAAATCAAAGATTGATGATTATCAAACAATTTTAAAGGAGATGCCAAAAAAAGCAATATACCAATTGTTTTCAGTTTTTTATTTTGAGAATTTTTTTTGTTAATTTTGTATGTTTTTATAAAAAAAAACAATATAGCCTAATAAAATCAACAAGAAACCCTGTTTGAAAAAAACAATAAGAATACCTAATAAAAATAAAAAACCTAAGTTTTCTTCTTGATTTTTTCAAAAAGGTTTTTCTTATTAAAATAATAAGACTTTCTTCTTGAAAAAAAAACCATAGAGATATCTTATGAATTTTGTTCTATTTTATTAGGTATTTAGACACAGTTTTTTCTGTGTGCAATTATAAGAGAATGTGTATACCAAAAACAACAACTGTACCGTTAGTATAACATAAGGTCCAGAGAAAAGTAATTTTGCACATATACTAATTATTTGACTGAGAGTAGTATTTAGTATAAAAAACAATTAAAAATAAATTAACAGATATGAACAAAATTAAAACTTGTTAAAGTTATGTATAGGTAGCACGGCACCCTTCGTAAGTGACTGTAACTCGCACGAATTATTTACATATGTCCATATTTAATTTTTCAAATGCTAGAGTTAGTCACTCGATCTTAGCACCTGCCAGCAATAGTGAATTTTTTTTGTAAATTAAAGTATTTTAAGACTTTTTTTTGGTTATTCTCCTTTTTAGGGTTCCGTACCCAAAGGATAAAGACGAAACTCTAATGTTTTCGCTATAATGTCTGGCCGTCTGTCCGTCTGTCAGCGCCTTTTATCTCTGGAACCGTAATAGGTAGACTCTTGAAATTTTGTACAGGACATATGTTGCCACGGCCGATATGACAGTTACTAAAAATTAAAGGGTGTTCCGACAATGACATATTTTTCACGTATAGTGACATATTTTTTTAATCGTAATAGGTAAAGTCTTGATATATTCATAGAAAAAGAATATCCACAAATAACAAAATTAAGGGGTGTTCCGACAGAGACATGATTTTTACTTAAATAGCCTTATTTTTTGAACCGTAATAGGTAGACTCTTGAATTGTTTACAGTAGATGTTGTACTTCGGACGCTGTAACAATTACTAATTACTAAAGGGTGATCCATCAGTGACATGTTTTTCACGTATATTACTTTATTTTTTGAACCGCAATATGTAGGCCTGATATTTTTATAGAAAGTGTATTAGCATGGCCGTTATAACAACAATTCCTAAAATTTAAAGGGTGTTCCAATAGCGATGCAATTTTCGCGAAAGGGTGCCCCATAAAACATGAAAAAATTAACAACTTGAATTTTTAAAAGCGTACTAAACATAGTACGGAACCCTACGTGTGTGAGACTAACTCGAACTTGACTGATTTATTTAATTTTGCCAAAGAGTTTGCGAATTTATGGTCAAAAAATGTTTGCATGGTCTATGTTATTATTTTGGGTGCATCTTTTTGATGTTTGGACTTCGCGATTTCTTCCAAATTTCAACCAATAGCACGATTATTTGTTTCTGATGCTCGATTTTTAACATACTAATGTAATTGTTTAAGGGTGGTATTCCGTAATTATAAAAAACGGTTCACTTTTGTTTGGTTTGTACCTATTTAATTCTATTTTTAATTAAAGTTCACAAATTATATTCGTTGTATTATATTTTTAATTTATGGGGTCACAATTTTTATTCTTTTTAATTCACATGTTTTGTTCTTTCGTTTAATTTTTAAATTATATTTTTAAGATGCCAAATTTAGTTTACATTTACGTCTGTACAAATTTAATGTTCACTTTTACTTTGATGTCACACTTTCTATTTTGACGGTCAACGATACAATGGTTATTTACTTTAATAAGAAAAGAAGTTAAAGTTTTACAAAATTTAAAGGCAAAAGAGAATACAAATTAGCGGTAAATGAATTGTTTGTGTAAAATATTACTATTGCAAAAAATAAAGAAATGTTAAGAATTTAATGTACATTGACGGGTAAAAAAGCGTTCATCTCTGAACAGTAATCAAGGTCATATTTTTGGCGCCTTTGAAATGTTTCAAGTTTATAGCTGAGACAGTGCCCTATAACTGAATTCCATAACACCATATTGGTTTTAGCATCTAATTGTGCAGTAGACATTTGGAATCTAATGTGCTGTTTATGTAACCCAATTGAAAAAATCGTCTAGGAAATTTGTATGAAAAGCACTCAGTTTTATGAGTTATTCCTATACAAATTTTCTAGACGTTTTATTCAATTGGGTTATATAAACAGCACATAAGTTGAAGTTAGATTTTATGCCAATAGGCCTATTGCTTCCAACATAATTAAGTTAAGTACGGATCGAGTTATTTAATTTCTGAAAGTAGAGGCATAATTTGGTAATTAATGCGAACGAGAGGAATGAGTCTATAAATACACTTTTGTTCATTCACCTTTATTTTCAAGTTTTTTCAACCAATTTTCTAAATTGAATTCTTGTAAATATCAAAAAGATACTTGGGGACTTCTGTGAAAGCTTAAAAAAGAATGCAACAATACAGCTATAACCATCGTTTGATGGTCCATCTTGGTTAAAACTTTAGAAAAATTAATCGCCGAAAGAACAAGGGTTGGGTTAAACATTGTTAGCGTTTTAATAGTCGTTTCTATGTCGTTGTCATTTTTATCGTCGTTTCGTTCCTAAATTCGTATTCTTGAAATATATTGAAACGATGAAGTAACGTTATCGAAAACAAAAAGAAAAATGAATAAAGTGTGGTAGCACTGCAATTTTTTGTGTTGTTGTTTGTTACATTTTTGTAAATTTCTGAAAAGTTTGTTATTTCTTTGTAAGTTTTAACAAAATATGGCTAGTACTGAATTTTATTTTTAAAGTTCAAGTGATGATGATTTTTTTTTTAAATATTATTTATTGAATCTTCAAATATAATTGAACTAACAATAAGTGTTCACATCTTAAAACTAAAATATACTTAATTAAGTCCAGCCAATGCCGAGCTCAAATTTATTTTCCGGTTGATGTCATCATTTCGGATTCACCTATCTGGGGTTTGGCCAAAAAAGGTAATATCCCTCCTTCTTAGTCGAATGTAGCCGCGGTTGTTTAGGATGTTACGAGCCAGCAGGTTGAGATGTGTTTCGAGCTTTTTTAAATATGTTAATGCATGTTTCGCGATTTATGATATAATCAATGGCACGTTTAAATCTTTGTAGATGTTCGAGTTTTTTATATACCAAGGAGCGCATGTAATCATTCATAAAATTCTATTTTGCCGCCTTTGAATTTTTTCCAAGTTTGAAGCTGAGGCAGTGCCCCATAACTGAATCCCATAACGCCATATTGGTTTGAGGATCGAATTGTATAGCAAAAGTTTGCAATCTAAACTGAGAGTAGAGTTTCTGTCAATAAGCCAGTTAAGTTGTACTGCTTTCAACTTCATTTGTGTTAACTTTGATTCTATATGGCTTTTCTATATAAGGCGCCGATCAAGATGTATACCGAGGTATTTGACTTCAGAAACTTGAGGTATCATTTGATTATTTATGCGAATAGGGGGACATGAGTCTCTACGTAGTGTAAACGTTATATGACTGCATATTTCTTCGTTCACTTTTATTCTCCATTTCTTCAACCAGTTTTCTAAATTAAATATGTGGTCTTGTAAATATCGTGATGCTATTTGGAGACTGTCGTGTATGCTAAGAAAAGCTGTATCATCAGCAAATGTCGATGTGTGTTCTCGGCCACTAGTTGGCATATGCGAAGTATACAATAAATATAAAATAGGTCCCAATATACTACCTTGGGGTACTCCAGCGGCAATAGACTGTGGTGAACTTAAAAAGTCTCCTTCTTTCAGTATAAACTTTCGATTAGTTAAATAACTTTCTAGCAAGTTATAGAAGTTTTTAGGCAAATTTAACTTATATATTAAGCCTTAAAGTCATACTTTGTCGAACACTTGAGACACGTCTATGAAAAGGGCTGAACAATATTTTCTTTCCTCAAAGGTCTTTTTGACTACATTTACTAATCTGTGTGTTTGTTCGATTGTACTGTGTTGTTTTCTGAATCCAAATTGATGATTCGGAATACATCCCATCTCGCTTAGAATTGGGTTTAACTTAGAAATTAAAATCTTTTCGAATAGCTTTGACATGTTTGATAAAAGGCTTATGGGTCTGTACGATTCTACTTTTGTGTGATCTTTTCCCGGTTTAGGACTCATAGTTATCAAAAAAATCTTCCAATCTGATGAAAAGTACTCAAAACGGCAAATGGCATTAAATATAAAGAGAATTATTTTTAGTGCAATACTAGGAAGCGCAATTTGCATCTTATTGCTCGTTTTATCAAAACCAGGTGCTTTCTTGGTGTTTAAATCAGTTATTGCCCTTTCAATATCACGAAGCTCAAATCTTAAGGTGACTGCAAGACTAACATCAACAGGTGGCAACTCAGCTATATCAGTCGAGCCAACAACTAGATAACCTTTTTCAGTATCATTTCTTGCCCAACCCCGACAAGAAGTTCGTAAGGGAGGTTTGCGTATGACTGGTCGTTTTTAGTTTCTACATGCACGCCATAATGAATAATCTGATTGTGAAGTTGTGTCAAGATCCGCCAGGTAATTTTCCAGGGATGCTATTCTTCGACATTCCAGCAGCTTTTTAAGCGTTTTCGTGCACTCCTTTAGTCTATTTTTGAGCTGGGGAGATCTGTGTAACTGTCACTCTCTTCGGATTCTTCTTTTTTCAGTCAGGAGCCGTTCGACATCCGCAAAATAAATTTGGTTGTATCTAGTTTGTTTTCGGGTTGTTGTTGCATGTTGAGCGGCCAGCTTGAGGTTTTTTCAAATTGAGAAAGACACAGCTCTACGTCATCTGATGTTCTTAGCGGTACATTCTCCGAACAATGAGAACTAATATATTTTCTATAACTTAACCAATTTATGCGAGTGCTTGTTTTCGGTGACATCATTTCTTGTTGATTCCATATAGAAACAATAGTAGGTGAATGAGTTGAAGATAAATCTAGTGATGCTTCAGCTATAATCATTTCTCTTGAAATGCCCTTAATTACACCAAAATCAATAACATCAGGTATTTTTTTGTCGATCAGTAGGCCAATAAGTTGGTTGTCCACTCGAAACAACATTCATAGCCATTTTTGAAATTACGTCAAACAAAACGCGACCTTTTGGGGTAATTAGCTGTGATCCCCAAAACGTATGTTTGGCATTGTAGTCGCCAGCAGCTAAGAAACAAGGACCTAGAGATTTGTAAAAATCGCTGTACTGGCACTCTGATATAGTAAATCTAGGAGGTGAATAAATCGATGAAATGACTAAGTTTTGATGAAATTCTTTAAGACGTTTGTTGCTTGAATGTAGTCCTCACAAAAATCGCACAATAAATGGTGTTTAATTCGGGCCTTTATCAATATTGCAGATCCACCACAAGCTCTACCACGGGGGTGCTTAGTAGCACAAAATATATAGGCACTGATTTTAAACAGGCTGTTTGACGTTAAATCAGTCTCTGAAATCAGCATGACATCAATTTGTTGATTCTTAAGGAAGTACTCAATTTCATTTTTATGTTGGCGTAAGCGTTCCAGAAGCATATTTTTAAACAGTTCATGGTTTTTTAAGTACTGACTGCAATATCATGGATTGCATTTTTAACATTTCTTGCATCATATTTCCCATGGAGTTCATAAAATTGTTTAAAGACTGCACTAATGTATCCATTGTACCTTCAAGGCGACTGAAGTTAGCGGATGGGATTTAATAACTGGTGTACGATTTGTTTTTAAAACATCAGCATATGAACATGTTTTGCGTTGGGCTGGGCTAATTGAGGATAATTAGCATTTGGTGTGTATTGTGGATGCTTTGGAAGTGTAACTTTTGAATTGAAGACCTCTTTACTATAGTATATACTGGACAACCCCTGTAGTTTGCGGTGTGATTTCCACCACAATTACTACATTTTTTTTGCATTTATGTCATCTTTAGTTTTCTTGCACTGGGCTGTAACAGGAAGCTCGCCACAGACAACGCAAACTGGGGACAACTTACAATAAGCCCTAGTATGACCAAATTCTTGACAGTTTAAACACTGTAGAGGTCCTGTTCGCTTATGTGGTTCCTACATGGTAATTTTTCGGTGTAGCAGATATTTAATATCGTATATAGGGTGTGTCTCATTTTTTTCAATCTCATATCATCAGGTTCCAATTCAACCAGAAATATTGGTTAAGGGACACGTTCACGATTTCTGGTATTGGCTACGCTTTTTCAATTCGTAGGTGTAAAAATTCTTGTTGCGGGTTTCAAATTCGTTAACTAATTTTCGGAAGTTGCTTTCTTCATTTATTTGAATCTTTTTTTTCTTATGTTACCACGCTTAAGAGGAATCACATAAAATGAATTTTCTCCAATTATTGAAATTATACTTTTTATTAAATCATTAGGATTTAGTTCTCTCAGAAAAATAGGAGGTGGTTTGAACGACTTAGGTAACGTTGTAGGCACACTTGTTTCGCTATCCAAGATTGCAAAGCGGTTTTGGGAACTTAGACTATTAGAGTCCCTATCTTTAGGTACTTTAGAAATTGAAGCCAACTGCGAAGATTTAGGGCTACGTCCTCGTTTTAATACCGTCACGTATCTATCTATGCCCACTTGTGTTTTGTGTTTTTGAGCCCTGTCCTTGTTTGATTTGGTCACACTATGTTGAGAAGGCGAAGATGACTTATTCATATAATAACTTTTTGTCGCTGCTTAGCAACAATGGTGAACAGGAACGTGTGCGGTATATTGGCGCAGCATTTAAATACACATCAGTTTTTTTGTGTTTATTTATTTCATTTGTATCACTGTTTTCATCAGCTTTCAGTTTTCATATTACATATCCATTTCTACTGCTTATGTTCGCACTTTTCTCAGATATATTTAAATTTAAGTGACTCATAAATGAGCCCTCGCACTGTTTTTGTTTTTTCTTATTACTAGTAATAAATGCCGTTGTAAAATAAGGAATAAAATTACAGCAACTTTGTTGTTCTGTATCAAACAGGTTTTTATTGTTTTGGTATTTTGTTTGTTTAAAATTTACACACTATGTTTTTGTTTTTTTGTTTATTCCGAGCTTAAAAATTTTTCGACCGTTCTGTTCAACGAATAAACACTGATGATGATAACATAATAGATATAAATATACAGCGGAAGATGCTAAAACAGAACGTTAACATTTTTGCCATCCCAAAATCTGAGTACGAAACTCGATTGGTAGCGATCTAAATTCCGTATGGTCGCCGAATACCACTACGTTTCCTTTCGGGTTAATTTGTTTTTCAAATTTTAATAGGTTTGACACTGCTTCGTCCAAAGGTAATTTATTTTTATAAAAAACATTTTATGGATATTTTCTCCTAATTTAGTTAAGCAAGTAAACTTTATGCCAACCTTCTCCATCAAGAACTAGAGGCCCAAACGGATTTAATTTCTCGGAAGTTTCGCTTCAAAAATCACTAAATTTTAGGGTTTTATGCCCTTTCCAAAACCATTAGCATAAGCGGGATGTTTTTCCATTTTCCAACTAAAATTTCAAGCTTACTTAATCTACTTTTTTTCCATTTAAATTTTTGAAGTGAAAACTTTTTTAGGCGCGTTGAGCACTTTTTGGTTGAAGAAAAAATACTAATTTCAAAAACAGTCGTCACCAAAAACCGCTGTTACCAAAAACCGTCGTCACCATTATTGAGTATAATTGAAGTTAAAACTTCTGTAGGTACGTTGAGCACTTTTTGGTTGAAGAAAAAATATAAAACTCAAAAACCGTCGTCACCATTTTGCACGATTTGGTTGAAGAAACATTATTGAAATCGCATCATCGTCACCATGTTCAACATAACGTAGGTTTTTATAGATAGGTCTGCTGGTTTCTATAGATATAGACGGTCGGACTATTTGACGGTCTGACTGTTTTTCGGTCTGACTAACTGTCTGACGGTCTGACTGATTGTTTGACGGTCTGACTAACTGTCTGCTAGTTTGTCTGACTGATGGTCCGCCTGACTGTTCTGTCCATCGGTTTTCTTGCCAGCTGTTATTTCATTCATTCTATTGGCACAATGATAATTTTAACACATAACCGTTAGCAACATTGCAATGTTTTAGTTAAAAAAAAAACTAAACGAAACATGTTTTGAATCTCTCTGATACAGAACGAATGTTTTATTGTCGTTTCTATCTTCGTTTCAAAATAGAGAATACCGATATATTTACGTCGAGTGTCGTTAACGCCAACGGTAATGCCAAATTGTCGTTTTAATTTCGTTTTCAAACTACAACGTCAACGGGAATAGGGCCGATTAGTGAAATTGGCGAATCTGAAATACAAGTCACCTTAATTTAAATACTAAGAATGCGATGTAAAACCAATTAATATTTTTCCAGCTGGTTTAGGCTCACCTGACAGCAGGAAACAAAATTTCACAACGAAGAGCTTGTAGAACCAAATGCGTCGCGTCTCAATATAGCAACACTTATTATTTAAACAAATCAAATGTTACGTTCTACTTCAAAACTGAATATTTATGAGGTCAGAACTCAAAATAATAAATTTTGCTCATGGAATTTAAAAGTCCGAACTGCTACAGTGAAACAACAATACTTATCGGTTTTATTATTTTTAATTTAAAAATATAGTTACTATAAAATATAATTAATGTTATTATTTTTATTTTTATTGTTATAATTATCAATTTTTTACTAATAAGAATTTCAAATACACAATAAAACAGGAACTGATTACAATAAAACATAAAATATATGATTGTATACGTGTAGAAATACTCGTATATAAAAATAGCATACAAATATTATTAATAAATTCGTTTAAACAAAATTGTGCCTCTCTGGATTAAAATTTGTTTAAATAAAACATTTGGTCAAAAGCACCACAGTTCCATAAAGCAGCAAATTAATTTTTAAAGATAAATATTCTTACCATTGTGGTAAGCGACAATAGCCGGATGTTTACAGCGCCTAATGCAGATATGCTATGCTGGACAATTAAAATCTTCCACCTGTAGAAATCACTTAGACCAGATAGCATAATCCCTGCAGATCTACAATATAATTAAGATCTACTCAATTCATTCAATTTGATAGGACGGTAATACAATACAATAATGTGGGTATACAGTAACCTTTTTTCACACTATCAGCACTGATATCCGAAATCGTGTTGAGTATGTGTTGTGTGTATACAGGACATCCATAAGGAAAGCGAAATTGTAACCAATCATAAGAAATGCCACTCAAAAGGCCGCTTAGAATTGGCAAATTTATTGTGGAACACTTATTAACACAAATATATGTTATTTTTTATAAGGGTCCAGTTTGAAAAAATAGCCTCCATCTTCGATTTAAATTTTTATAATCAAAATACAGTTTATTTTATAAAATGACCTTTAAAAAATTAGTTCTTTAAAGATTCTTTTTTAACGTACTTTTTAAGGAGTACTTTATTTAAAAAGTATTTCTTAAAAGATACTTTTAAAGGATATTTTTTAAAAAGAACTTTCAAAGATTTTGAAATGCCTATTTTTAAAGACAAAAAAAAAGTACGAATAAAATTACAAAAATAATAATAACTCGTACTACGAGTCTGAACTAAATCGTTTCCATCTGCCCTGAAATATTTATTTAAATGTAAAAAAAATCTGCTGTATGACCAAATTACAAATCTTGTATACAAATCTAAATTCCCCTAACTTTAAATATATAACTGCATTTTTGGGGTCAACTTTGGACAACTTTAGCAATCATTGTCATCAAAGCAAGTTATTTCTTAAGTATTGCGAAGCTGGGCTCCATTGTTCACTGCTTAATTTCATTTGCTACTTACATGATTGTGGTTTTTAATCATAAATTTACATACAAATTTATGTATGTAATGTATGTATGTATATAAATAAGTACATACCTTTACATATGTATGTACATAGATATTAAAGAAATCTACATTAAAATAGTATATAAATTATTTTGGTGTTTTTCTATTATAAATTATTAAATACTATTAATTTTTTACTTAATTTTTAAATTCTTGAAAACTGATGTACATTCTTCTGGTTTTAGGAACAACCACAGAAAATATAGCTTCATGCTATTGTTCACATAGAAATAAATAAATAAATATAAATTCTATATTTAAGTGTTAAAAAATACAATTAAAGTTACGGAGTAAAATATAAAAACTATAAAAAATAATTAAATCTATTTAATTTAACAATATTTAATATTGATAAAAATTTATTTAGTTGGAACAAATCATTGAACAACTATGTATGTGTGTATGTATGTGTATGTCAAAAGTTTTATTTCTAAATTTTTCGTTGAAATATTTTATTAAACATTTAAGGAAAATAAAAACAAAATTTAATCAGCCAAAAAGTTTGTAGCAGTTTAGGCAATTAAAGTACAATTGTACCAAATTTTGTACAATCGACACATCATAGTGATACACTGGTATACTGGTACACTTCACACTTTTTAGGTACAATTTGATATAACATTTTGTTAAAATTTTTTTTTGTTAATCAGCGTAAAATTATGTTCATCTGTGCTGGACATTTTTCGTTTCTATTTTCTGCTTTTTTCTTTGTTGCATCACATTAAATTTCTCAAGTGAGCGCCATTTATCTGTCTGTTTGTCTTGTTTATGTCCAAATGTATATGCAAAACATTTTTCTGAACTACAGCATTCACTCTGTTTCCGGTGGTATTGTAATTGTAAGGTCCTGTTTTGTAATTATATGATTTTTTTATTATTCTTCCATATAAATCTAGGTACACTCTATCGATTTAGAACCGTTGATGAAGTTTCAAACACGTGCTGGCTATTGTAGAGTTAAAATAATTGTTAATAAATTAGCAACAGAAATTCAAGGAATCAATACCTTAGTATAAAAGTTTTGACTTGTCCTATATTAATGTTGATCTACTGGATGTTTCTTTTGTTTTTATACCCTTCACCACAGAAGGAAAGGGTATATATAAGTTTGTCATTCCGTGTGTAATTTCTACAATATTCAATTCCGACCCCATAAAGTATATATACTCTGGATCTTTATATATAGAAAATTTGATTGAGCGATACCTGTCTGTCCGTGTTGATGCTGAAATGTCATTTGCCAAGGCGCCAGGAGAGGTATAGAAGATTTAAGCCCACCAATCTGCCAGAGCTAGTTTCGAAAATTTTAGGATTGCAATTCAGCAACATAAATCATGTCAAAAAATGTTACTGTTAAATGGAGGTTCGTCAATAATAGTGTCGGGTTGTTTACTTTGTCCGGGGGTGTCTCAGAATAATTTGACCAATTGTTATGATGGTGATTTATCACTAGTGAGGATATTTTAGAAACATAAATCACGGGCTATTTGAAGTGCAAAAAATAGGGATCCGACTTGAGGAATCATAAAGAGCAATCAGCTAGAAGAGTGAAATATCACTACTCGTCAGCAGGTTGAGATTTGGTAAAACCACTGACAGACGGAGGAGCCAAGGTCCGCCAGAAAGAGGAACACCACTTATACTAAAATAGTTTAATAAATTAAATGTACAACAAATAGCTTTTTTTATATTTTCGGCAAGAATTACATAAGTTCAGTTTTTTCTATTACATATACAACTGTTCATCATTTACAGAAAATCAATATAATTTTCTTTTGCTACTTTGCTCACAAAGATAAAAAATAATGCTTTGAGTGACTTAAGTTTATGTGTACAAGTACAAATGTATCTATCTATGTATGAATTATCTATTTCTTAAACAAAAATCACAATTTATAAAAAATTAACTACGAAAGCAAAACTGAATAAATTAAACGAAAAAACTTTACAGTCTGTCGCTTTAATTGTATCACCTACATACAAAACTTAACAATCATATGCAAAAAGTTGTTTAGCCTTATTACCTTTTCTGGGATCAATTGGTATAGGAATTTCACTTTAGGTTGTTAAGATTTAAGCATACGGCTGTTGGACTGTGGAGATTGTTACGTTTGTTTTAGATGGGTCTTATTTTCATTTCTTAGGATATGATTTGCTCTAAAGTCTAAATGCTAAAATTTACATAATTATTTAATACAACAATACAAAAAAATATTAATCGATTCAAAGAGTCGACTCACTTGTTCGATTATATTTGTTTTAACTATTATTTTAATTTCCTTAATTCCATTTTACATGTTTACGGTTTGAATTGCGAATAAAATTCTTACCTTTTTCTGTTATTCTATTTTCTTATTTTGTTAAAATTATAATTAAGTACAAAAATATATTTTTTACAAATTAGATGTGTGTTTTCGTTTGATTTAAAAAAATTATATAATACAAATAGTAAATGTTACATTTAGAGTAGCTTAAAAAGTAAATGATAAAATTTATACATTTACTTAAATTGTTTTATTACAAATGCATAGAGTAAATCACCTTTTTATCTTTGTTGGCAACTCTATTATATTAATTTTTAATTATTGCACAATTGCCCATGTATACTAGGCTGGAGCATTGGTATATGGCCAAAAAATTTTTTTGTATTACCCGTTCTAATAGTAATACAAATTTGTCTTTTTATGTGAAAAGTTATTCTACAAATTTTGTATTGTGATAGAACCACATATTGAGGCGCCGCAGAAGCCTTGAACATATTTTTTGTCTTTAAATCTTACAGAGTTATATTTTTTATTTTATTGGTGGTTTTTATTTATGATATTTTAATGATTTTTCTTTGACTAAAACTTATTTAATGTACTTAGAATAGTCCTTTTATTTTTATAATATGGGTTTTGCAGATCCAAGCGTATTGAATTTTGGTAAATTTCAATATATTTGGATCTGCGGCATTTGGCTTTACGGCCTTTGGCTTTACCTTTGGCTTTACCCTACTCCAATCGTGTTCAAACTTTACAATTGACTTAACAATAGCAAATGGCAACTGTACACTATTACATATTGAAATTGAAAATAAAATATTTTTTCGTTCCACCCTAATGTACAAAGGTTTAAAGGCCATGATTCACTATCATACTCAGTCGTACGATATGTCAAAAATTGCATGTGTGCTCAAATAGTTGATAGTATGGATTAAAAGTGTATGTGTGTGACACACTTTTTGACAGCTCTGTACGGTTTTATAATCTTTTGAAAAAATTCATAAAATAGTATTTTTCCATGCGATCAGAGTTGCAAAATCTTATTTTGTATGATAGAGTGGCATCTACGAGTACATCGCCAATTTGAAACGTTTTTTGAGTAGGACACAATTCTGTTAGATTTTTTTTGTGATTGAATCGTAGGATAGTGAATCCTGGCCTTAAAAGATATTTTCTAGCCTTATATGTTTTTTCCTAGTGTGTGTGATTTTTTTGCGTTTTATTTTTGATTTACTTGTAAATAATTAATTATATTTATTATTATTTTTATCTTTATTTTTTGCTATATAAAAAATTATTTTTACGAGATATCTCTTTCGTTATTATAAATCGCACACATACATATGTATGTATGTATGTATGTATGTATGTATGTATGTATGTATGTATGTATGTATGTATGTATGTATGTATGTATGTATGTATATTGTTTTAATATTTGATTTTTCTACTAAGTTTAGAATTAGTTTTTCAATACTGTTAATATTATTTAAAACACACACTTTCATTAAGTTTAATTAACTTCTTCACCTAAATAAAATATGTAGTAAAATTAAAACACTGGGAAACTTTACCATACTTCACATTTGTTCCCCGGATTCATTTTCGAACCAACTTTACATTGAAAAACTTCGGAAAATTCAGGCATATTTGAAAGTGTACCGGCCACACGCAAACGTGAGGGGGAGTGTGTGTCCTTTTCTAATTGCAGCACAGTTGTTTCATCGGTATCAGTGCTGCACCAAACCTGAAATAAAGAACTTAAACATCAGAAAAAAGTAGCATTGCGAGATTAAAATTATTTTAACTTCAGGACAGAAAGAGTAGTAAGAGTGACAAATAATAAAATAACAAACCAAATCGATACAAAAATAGTTTTTGACAAATTTACTACCTACTATAAACCTTAACCCTAATTTGTTGCAGAGATACCCCAAATTTTGCGCGGACTGCACGCAGCCCTCTAATATTCCTGTCATATTTTAATATCTTTCACCAAGCGTTTTTCAGTTTGCACCATGAAGGGCACGCCTTTATGACGTCCTTAAAGGTGCAAGAAACCTCATACTATGGGAGAGACGTTAATTAATCCATGTGCACTGAATATGGTTGAATTAGCTTTTGGATTGGAAGAGAAAAAAGCTGGAGGCTATAAGAATTCAAGAATAGTTGAAATTTCTTGCAACATCTTGACACAGATCATCAATAATTGAAAGCATCGCCATTTTCCTAAAGTTGATCTTGGAACAAAGTCCTTGTTAAAAATGAATTTCGATTCAAAACACTCGGAGAGTTTTGGTCTTCTTTCAGAGTACCCTACTCATTGCTTGTAAAGCGAGCTATAATTCGGTTTTTTACAGTGTATCTTCGCGAAGCGGGATTTTCCGCTCTTGTGCCAACAAAAACAAAACATCGAAATCGATTGAATGTTGAATCTGGTAAGAGTGTTGCGTTGTTGAAAATCATCCCTCAATTCAATTTATTTGTTAAGGAAAAGTAACAACAACCGTCACATAAAAGATTTTAATTTAATAAATTGTATAATAATACATAAAATAATAAATTTTAATGTTTTCTAATAATTGATCTTTTTGTAATTATTTTTTTTCACAGGTTTGCGGAAACAGAACAGAAACACTGCTCTATATTAACTGGCATATGGCCTATTTGTGTGTTATTTTGCTCTTGTTTTGAAGAAATTAGACTTTTCGTGGCTCCTGTGTCTACGATAGTAGGCACTAGTTTACCTTGAATTTTTACTAGGACTTTAATTTTTCTCTTCCCAAATATTTCTTGGTTTTTTCTCTTTTGCACACTGGGATTGCGGTCGATTCTCGAAACGTTGGTGATCTAGAAGTATTCAATGATGTCCACCCCGACTTTGTTGGGTAGTACTTAGAATGCCATCTAAGTCAACCGCTTTCTGCCGAATCTACCATTAATAGTCCAGCTAAAAAAATCCATCTTATGTTGCTCGGAAATTTCTGTTGGACGCATCAAGTCTTGTAGCGACAACTTATAGTCTTTAAAGGCCTCTCTGGAGCCTTATGTTCTCTTGCAAATCTCATCTTTAAGCTTTTTAAATAATAGTGGGGAAGGATCGGATAAAATTATCTTTAAAGTTGCCACTGTTTCAGTGTTTATTATTGTTGCGGAATCATACCAGGGCTTTCTCTTGTAGCACTTTTGCCACCACTCGGTACAACTGATTTAGTTCTATATTTTATATTCCGGAGACTTATTTACAGCATTCTATAAATCCGAAAGGATCTCTCCCGCCTTTATATTTACGTCGGATTTCCTTACTACCTCAATGACCATCAGACGCTCTTCATCTGATTGGTTCGAACGGCTCGCTGGCACTCGCAGACGGTGCGACAACGGTTGTCTCGCTGGCATTATTCACTGGAGGCTGCGGCTATCGTACTGTTGTTGCTGTCATGCATTGCTTGTAGTGCTAAAAGTTCAGGCATTCTTGCTTCTGTGTGATCTGCCAAATCTGTGAACTTGCCAAATCGCTTCCAAAGATCCTCGACAAGCCTGAAGAGTCCTGCTCGAATTGGCAGGGAGGAGGTCTTCAGCATTTTGCATACTTATTTCTCACTCTATCTCTCTTCTTTTTCGTTTTTGATCAACAAGAGACACAATGTCTCTGCTCGGGCGCCAATTGCTACGCTTCCATCTAGCCGCTTAATGCTAGGAGCGGTTAAATACAATAAAACGATATTGTTTAATCGATTTAATGGTTTAGTCTTTATTTACAGCTATCTTGAGGAAGGCGCCAGGTTAGCTAATCACGGCACCGTATTATTTTTCTTTGTTGCAGGCTCTACACGGTGATCACTTAGGGGCCTTATAATCCCCCCCGCTGCGAACAACAAAGTGAAGGAAAATAGCGAAGTAGTTAAGGTTTTACAAAGTCTACACAACAAAAACTTCTAGTTATCCTTGAGTAAAACCACAGCAGTCGTGCTACTGTTGCAGAGCTCCCACAATATTCGAAGAGCTTGGTTCAAAATGGAGTTATTTAAATTTTTTTTGTGCATAAGCGAGACCTAGGTTAGATTTGGAATAAATGGACTTGGACTACCCTGTAACGTGTACTAGTAGTTCAAGAAAGTAGTTCTTCCAAAACTTTTATTTTTATTTATTATCCACTGAGAGTGACGTTGAAAATAAGTTTGATAATACCTTACAATCTAGTGCCTGCTGGTGGCATTTCCTATTACAGCAGGCTGCATATGACCAGATAGAACGGGGAAATGAAACTGTCAAGCCGCAAGTAACATACTACTACTTTTACAGACATTTCAACAGCAAGTACAACTTGTCGATTGGAAAATTTCGCTCAGTCGTGTGAGTTACTGGATAACCAAATCCATGCGGAACTCAATCAACTGTTCTCGAAAAAACAACTGATTTTACACTCAAGTGAAGGGAGTAAACCGCAAAAGTACTACGTTTTAACTATCAACAAAATATGTATGTCACATCCCCATCTGATATGTGATATGATATGTTCTTCAAAAGACAACTCTGGGAGTACAACTTATTTCTTCACGTACGATGAAACAGTGGCAAAGAAAGAATAAAACTAAGTTGTCAGCTTCATTCATTACGACTAACATTTTCAATACTAATAACAAATGCCTAAATAACATTTTACCTATAACTGTGAAGAAACTTTTTTTTAAAGAGAAGTACCACTCAGGCAGTTAATGCCTACATAAACTGTACTTCCTTTGAAAAGGGATAGTAGTAGATAAGACAGATGGTTAGTGATAGTAAAGCTTCGATTCTGGCAACACTGCAATTGCACGTTATGATTATTTTTAGAACAGTATTGCAGCGCCTCTGGTGTTATTTAGGCGAATTAGTTCGAAGCCAATTTATAATTATTTTACTTCGTCGGCGATTTAGTGCTATGTGGTAATACCGGCGAAGGAGGGCGCTGTGATATGCATTATTATAAAGAAAAATTAATACATATCAGAAAAATTGATGTTGCCACGGCTGAGATTTGAACTAGTGACATTGGTTAGTAGTCAACGTGCTAACCACTTAAGCTACATCACCCTGCTAGAGCATGAATTTGGCGGTATATACTAAACGTGGGCATAAAACGTCTTGTTAGACTAACTTCATAATGTTCAATAATGAATTGGTCTACCTTTTCTTCACTTGATTTCATGTGTATACAAATATTGTTGTGCTCTTAAATAAAAACATACAATAGCATTTGCTCTTCTTCCAGCCAATGCAATATTTGTTGTTGTTTGAAATTAAATCTCAGTAGGGAGTATTTTGTTTCAATAGTGTCTCTTGACATGCTGACATGCTAAAAAATAACCAAGTTTATAAGGCGCCAAGTTTATAAAGCGGTCGTGTTTTGTTTGACACAATTTCAGAAATGCGTCTCAATGTGATCTCGAGTGGCCAACCCACCTATTGGCCTACTGATCGACAAAAAATACCGGATGTTATTGATTTTGGCGTGTTTAAGGGTATTTCAAGAGAAATTATTAAAGCTGAAACATCACTAGAATTATCCTCAGATAATTCACCCACTATTGTCTATATATGGAATCAACAAAATGTCGTATAACCAACAACCAGGACAAGCATAAATTGGCTTTAATATAGAAAATATCTCAGTACGCATTGCTCGGAAAACATCCCGCTAAGAACACCAGAAGACATAGAGCAGTATATAATTGATTTTGATCGCAACATCAAATTAGCTGCCCAACATGCAACTGTAACCCGGCAAATAGACAGATGCAATCACATTTATTCTGCAGATGTCGAGCGGCTCTTGACTGAAAAAAGAAAAATTCGTAGAGAGTGGAAATCATATAGATCTCCTCAACTTAAAACTAGACTTAAAGATTGCACGAAGCGGCTAAGAGACCTACTAGAATCTCAAAGGTTAGCATCTCTGACAAATTACCTGGAAGATCTGGACCCAACTCCACAATTAGATTATTCATTATGGCGTGCATGTCGAAACCTCAAGAGACCAGTCGTACGTAAGCCTCCATTGCGAACTTCTTGTGTAGGCTGGGCAAGAAATGATACCGAAAAAGGTAATGTGTTTGTTGATCATTTAAAAAACGTGTTTACTCCAATTGTCTCGACTGATATAGCTGAGCTCCCACCTATCGATGTTAGTCCGGCAGTTACCCTAAGGTTCGAGCTTCGAGATATTGAAAAGGCAATAACTGATTTAAGCACTAAGAAAGCTCCTGGCATTGATAAAATCAGTAACAAAATGTTATTTGAATTGCCCCGTATAGCCCAAAAAATCATTCTTTTTGTTTTTAATGCCATTTTACGTCTTGAGTACTTTCCAATAAAGTGGAAAATTTCTTTGATTACTATGATACCTAAGCCTGGAAAAGACAACACCAAGGTTGAATCATACAGACCTATAAGCCTATTATCAAATATATCAAAGCTGTTTGAAAAAATATTAATAATTAAGTTGAACCGAATTCTGAGCTCCAAAGGATGTATTCCGAACCATCAACATAGTACGATCCAACAAACACACAGATCAGTAAATGTAATTAAAAAGACCTTTGAAGAAAAAAAATACTGTTCTGCACTTTTTATCCATGTTTCTCAAGCATTTGACAAGGTATGGCACGAAGGCCTTATATACAAGTTAAAGCTGAATTTACCCAAAAACTTCTATAAGCTCATAAAAAATTATTTAACTAATCGAAAGTTCATACTAAAAGAAGGAGATTTCTTAAGCTCGCCTCAGCTTATTAAAGCCGGAGTTCCACAGGGTAGTATTTTCAAGTGCACACATCAACTTTTGCTGATGACACAGCTTTTTTAAGTATTCATGAAAGCGCGCAAGTAGCATCACAAGATTTACAAGATCACGTACTCAAATTGGAAAAATGGTTGAAGAAATGGAGAACTAAGGTGAATGAACAAAATTGCACTCATATAACTTTCACACTGCGTAGGGACTTATGACCCCCTATTCGCATAAATAATCAAATGATACCCCAGCTTTCAGACGTCAAATACCTCGGTATACATCTTGACCGGTGCCTTACTTGGAAAAGCCACATAGAATCCAGTTGACACAAATGAAGTTAAAAGCAGTCCATCTAAACTGGCTTATTGGCAGAAACTCTATCCTCAGCTTAGATTGCAATTTACTACTCTACAAGTCGATACTTAAACCAATTTGGTGCTATAGGATTCAATTATGGGGCACTGCCTCAGCTAGCAATGTTGAAAAAATTCAAAGGCGCCAAAATAAGATTCTTCGAATGATCACAGCTGCTCCCTGGTATATCAAAAACTCTAATATTCACAAAGATCTAAACGTGCCAACAGTTAAATCAGAAATATCGAAACATGCGGTAACGTATTTGAAAAAGCTTGAAACTCATCCAAATCCACTGGCGCGTAACATTCTTAATGCTCCTGGTTACATTAGACTAAAAAGAAGAGATACTGCTTTTCTTGGCCGTACAATAGAGGGATGACCCGTAAATAATTTCAACAATCGTGGAACATACATTTTTTTGTCTTGCACTGGCTGGACTTAAAAGTATATTTTATTTTAGACTTAAGATATGAGTAATTATTGTTCGTTCAAACATATTGAAGATACAATAAATAAATATGAAATCAAAAAAAAAAAAAAAAAATAAAAATAGTGTCTCTTGATATGAAATACTGTTATAGCAGACAACATGTATTTAAATGTATGATGTTAAAAGCACGGGTTTGTACTTTGCATTTTAGTTATTTTATATTAATTTGCGCGTTAAGTGGTTGAAAATAGAAAACTGTAGTAGATTGAATTTTTATAACTTTTATTGATGAATAAAAAAATCTAATTTAATTTTTTCTCTCAAAAATCAGAGATTTTACTCTCAAGAAAATTTAAGTAAAATGAACTAGTGAACAATATAAAATGCTCAGCATATTTATTGCACTTGATAAAATGTCCGGTCAAATCAGGTGCACTGAATTTGCACTGTTTGCTCTCTTGGTCTCTGTATTTACTGTTTAGTAATATTCGACTACACATACAATCAATATTTGCGTTTCAAAAACATGCAATACTGTACACTTTTTAACATCTTGCGCTCAAAAGAATCAAAAGAAAACTTAAGTATTTTCCTTGTTCTGTTTTAATGTGTATGTGTTTTATTTAATTTAATAGTTTAATTTCATTTCATTTAATAGTCTCTGCAACTGGCGTCGGCTCAAAAAACATGGACCTATGCGAGGGACAGTTTATTTGGGCTCTGGAAAAGTCGGACATTGGTAAGCAACACAATTTATTGTTGGAATTTCTATGCATTGTGCATTGAATATAGTAACTAGCTTTTCTCCCTACAAATAAATTGCATTTTTATTATAAAATGTTATAGGTGCATAATTAGCAAAAAAATAAATAATTAATACATAGACATTGTTGTTGTTAGTTGACAGTTTACTTAGTTTAACAATTCTTGTTGTTTAGAAAAATCTATTGAATAACTTTACAACAACAATTGCAAAAAATTTTTTTTCAATTTCATTATTAAATTTAATGTGGTTCTTGCATTGTTTTTGCTATCTTTAATACATATATGTAAGAATGCGTAAAATGAGTTTATATATAATTTAATAATTTAAAGCTCAATTTTTATTCTTTTTTACTTACATACATAAGTATGTATGTATATATGAACGCAATGTAACGTTGTTATGATTATGATGTTTTTATTTTTTTTAATTTGCAAAATAAAAGGGATAACGCCCGAAAAACTGGGTCAGCAGGTGGGAAGGACAGCGTTATGGATGAAGCTTACTTGGCCATCCTTGATATTCTGGAATCGGACTCAGCTGTGGTAGATGGATTGAATTTGCCAGAAAGCTATGAAAATGTAGATTTTCATCACAGACAGAAGAAACATCTGGCCACCCAAACCAAAATCCCAGGAAGAGGAAGAGCTCTTACAAGTTTACAAGCGAAACTTTAGTTAGAGAGAAGTAATGTCGACTGAACCTCCTGCAGGTTGAAGTTTACTACAGGAAACTTCAATGCCTGAAATTATAGATGCACAAACTGCAAATATTTCCCAAATGTCGAGGAGTCTGTTGTTTGAGGAGTTTTAAGTTTTTTTATGTATTTTTAGTTTCATTTGTTATTTTTATATATTACTATTTTCCTAATCACAATTATTTGTTAATTTTTTTTTTCCAAATAAAAAATTAGTTAATTTTATATTTTATATTATTTACTTAATGAGGTCTTAATCTCAGGCAACAAAATGCTCCAAAAAACAACAACGCTTTTACAGTGGAAAAGGATCATAGCCAAAAAAAAAAAACAATTTTATTTCAAAACAGTATTATAATAGTTGTAACTAGGAAAAGTATTGCTCTCTCACTATCCCTATTATTAAGGTCATCATTTTCTTCTTCAGCCATATCCAAATATAATTCCTCGGTTTCATTGTCAGCACCTTCAGTGTGTTGCATTATTTCACTACTTCTTCCGATGCTACAAGCAGTATTGTGTAAGTTGGCATAAACAATAACCACCTTTCCAGCAAACTCAGGTCTCAGTCGCAAATAATTTAGACACGGGAATCTTTCTTCAAGCATGCCAAAACTAATTTTAATTATGCGCCGTGTTTTTTTTTTTGTGGCAACGATTAAAAGCCTCTTCAGTAGGGTTATTGGGATTTCAGCGTAATGGTGGTATCAACCACTTTTTCAGTCACCCAAAACAATGGCAAGCGAATCCACCCATATTTAAAAGCTTTTCTGCAATATCACTGACGTCTTTGGGCCACCGTATTATGTTTTGAAGTAACACGTCTATTACATCGTCGACAACTCTATAGATGGTTCTGCAAACTGTTGATTTTGCAACACCATGCATAGGTGCAACTCCATGATACTGGCAACCATTTCCGAGCCAATGCAAGCACAATAGCAGTTGATTTTCAGCCGACAAAGAATGACTGCGCTGTGTATTGCGCTCTAATTTTTCTACAATTTTATTTAAAATAAAATCAACTTGCATTTGATTTAAACGGAAGCACTCTTTAAAATTAAAGTTTTGTAGTCCTTGTATTAACCGCGTCTTCACTATCATCGAACAAAAACTCACGTCTTAACATTTTGAAAACTTCACTAGTAATAACAATATGAATTTGCAAAGCAAATTTGTGACAAACTTATCAAAATTTACTTTGCAAAAAAAGAAATTAAAGTTTTTGTGGAACGAAACAGCATAATTATTTGCAGTCTTTGCAAATTACACTTTTCAATTTCAACTTGTCACTTATCAAATTTTATAGTACTGTGGAACATAAAGTTTTGCAAATTGACGACAAATTTGATAAGTGCAAAGTGAAAAGTTGTTATCAAAAAGCCGATTTCCTTTTTTATAATTTTGTTTTTACAAATGCTGCCAAACAACAGTATAACACTTTGCTGGACATTCTGGAGCATAAAGATTTACTAGCCAGAATTGGTAAACAAAACACAGGTGCCACAAACCCTATCGAATTTTTCCCAATCACCACTGAGGAAAAATTAAATGATTTTGACAGCATTGAATTTTTTTTGAATTTTTTTATTTATTTATTCAAATCACTGCTTGATGGTAATGCTGAACGTAACATTCACCAAATATATGGCTAATGCATCATTATAAATTTTTATGTAGATGGATCTTTTGGAAAAAAGAGATTGCGTGATTTTCCAAAAGTATTTAAAGATGTAATAGATAAAAAGATTGTTGTTTGTTTTAACTTTTGGAATATTTTAACAAATCTTTTGTTCTTTCAATATCCAGCGAATTTTCCGACAAGAGGCTTTGAGCAGCATTTCAACGTCAGAAAAGGAAATTCTTCAAACAAAAACAACGAAAAATAATAAACTGATGACGACTATTACAAAAAAGAAGATTCAATTTTAATTTTAATTCTTTATAATGTTACTCCTAACATTCGATGCAGACAATCATAGCCTTATTGAATTTTCTGTATCACTATAACAAACCTTTTAAAAAGACTGTAATGAAGGAAACCTGGAGACAAGTGTCTATTACAATTTATTATAAGATCTATTCTAAAAATAACATAACTTAATCACAAACATGATTTTACTACATCTACTGCAGAAAAGTACCAAAAGTGTAGACTAGAATTGAACTAATGAATCACTAGTTCCAATGTCTACATTGTAGTCCAAAAGGACTACCTGGTCAATTTTACCAATGTTAGTAGTTCACTTTCAATGACAAGCACATGTTAAATGTCTATTAGAGGCCTGCAAAAAATACACCCTCATGTTTAAATGGTTTTCACACATATTTCTTGCATTACAACAACATAAAATACTGTCGTATACTGTTCGTAGGAAGAAGTAAATTGAGAAGTTCGTGTATGTGATTATTTTTAAATACTGTCAAGACAGTAATAATAAAGAGTAAACATTTCAAGTATTTGAAAAAATACAACTAAAGACCATCATCTTATCCTCACTTGTACATAATTTGTTTCTTTTTTATTATTTAAATGCTTCTGTTGTTCCTATGTGTGTATCATATGAACGGTTGGATGCTTTGTACGGGTCAATACAATGAGTTATTGAAAATAAATTAGGCAAGTGCGAGTTAGACTCACACACTTAGGGTTTCGTACTATGTTTAGTACAACTTTGAAAATTCAAGTTGTTAATTTTTTCATGTCTTATGAGTCACCCTTTAATTTTAAAATTAAAGTCATAATTGCATCACTGTTGGAACACCCTTTAAATTTTAGCAATTTTTGTTATAGCGGCATGGTAATACACTATCTATAGAAATATACATCAGCCTGCCTATTGCGGTTCAAAAAATAAGGTAATATAGGTGAAAAACATGTCACTGATGGAACACCCTTTAGATATTAGTAATTGTTACAGCGGCCGCAGTACAGCATCTAATGTAAACATTTAAAGAGTCTACCTATTACGGTTCAAAAAATAAAGCTATTTACGTACAAATCATGTTTCTGTCGGAACTCCCTTTAATTTTGTTATTTGCTATGGCGGCCATGGCAATTCTCTTTCTATGAATATATCAAGAGTCTACCTATTACTATTAAAAAAAAAATAAGTTACTATACGTGAAAAACATGTTACTGTTAGAATACCCTTTAATTTTTAGTAATTATCATACCCGCCATGGCATCACATCTTCTATACAAACTGGAAGAGTCTACTTATCACGGTTCAAAAAATATGTCGTTATACATGCAAAACACGTCACTGTCGACAAAACCCTTTATATTTTTATTGTTTTTTTAGGGGTCATAGTAATACACCTTTGTGAAAATTTCAAGAGTCTATCTATTATGGTTAAAAAATTAGTCAATGTGCATGTAAATTACATCACTGCCGGCAAACCCTTTAATTTTTACTATTTGATATAGTGGCCATAGTAATACTCATCCTGTAAAAACTTCAAGAGTCGACCTATTATCGTTCAAAACCTATGCCATATACACATACAAATCACGTCACTTACGGAACACCCGTTAACTTTTAGATTTAATATGTATACTTGCTTATAACGCATAGTTTAAATCACTGCAAATTTTAAGTGGTTGGTTCCTATATACAGGCAAATAATACGTCACTTTCGGAACACCCTATAAGTTTTAGTACTTGTTGCTATAGTGGCCACAGTTATACGCCTTCTGTGAAAATTTCAAGAGTCTACCTATTATGGTTCAAAACTTAGGCCTTATACATGCAAATCACACCACTATCGGAACACCCTTTAATTTTTAGGTTTATTTTTTAGACTTGTTTATAAAGCAAACTAGATTTTAATTACTGTTTGTAAATTTTTAGTGTATGCCTCCTACAGTTCAAGATATAAACACATATTCATTAATAAAACCTCTATATCGGAACACCCTATAAGTTTTAATTTTTGTTGTTATAACGGCCACAACTATACACCTTCTGTGAAATTTTCAAGCATCTACCTATTATGGTTCAAAACTTAGGCCTTATACATGCAAATCACACCACTATCGGAACACCCTTTAATTTTTATTTTTTTATAGTTGTTTATATAGTGAACTAAGTTTTAATTACTGATTGTAAATTTCAAGTGTATCCCACCTACAGTTCACGAAATATGCACATATTCGTGAATAACACCTCTCTATCAGAACACCCTATAAAATTTAGTGTTTGCTACTATAGCGGCCACAGCTATACACCTTCTGTGCAATTTTCAAGCATCTACCTATTATGGTTCAAAACTTAGGCCTTATACATGCAAATCACACCACTATCGGAACACCCTTTAATTTTTATTTTTATTTTTTTATAGTTGTTTATATAGTGAACTAAGTTTTAATTACTGTTTGTAAATTTCAAGTGTATCCCACCTATATATACATATATTCGTGAATAACACCTCTCTATCGGAACACCCTATAAGTTTTAGTATTTGTTGCTATAGCGGCAACAGCTATACATCATCTGTGAAAATTTCAAGAGTGTACCTATTACGGTTCCAGAGATAAAAGGCGCTGACAGACGGACAGACCGAAGACATTGTAGCGAAAACAATAGGGTTTCGTTATTACACTTTGTGTACGGAACCCTAATAAAAAGAAAACTAATTTTTAAGTACAAATTTTAAAACTTGTAACAGACGTATTTTATTATTTTAATATAAATCATGTTTTTATGTTATCTTCAAATAATTATTTTTAAGTAATTTATTGCATGTAGTATTTTTAATGTTTAACAACTTAATTTTGTTAGATTGTGTTGTAATTATTTTTGCTTTGACTGTATTTTATTGCTAATGAACATTTTTGAGTGTAATTATTTGCTTGTTCCTTACATTTATACATTCCTTACTCATATTTTTTATCGATGTTTAATTTTTACATTGTAATAATTATGTAACTGTTTATCTATTTAAGAACACTCGATTCTCTATTCTTTATTTTTGTCACTTATGTTAAACTTGAATATATTGCCGACCAAACATTAAACTATTGTCATTGTCGATTAATAAAGACCAAAAATAATCTTAACAAAATAAAAACTGTTTTATTTAAAAAATAATATAAATGTGGGCTTTAGCTGTTTGTGCAAAGCCCCACTTCTATAATTAAAAGGTAATATATTAAAATATTTGAGGTCGATTATGACGACTCCGTCTGGTCCTGACCCTTTTTTTCAATATACATAAATAATAAATTAATTATTTGAGTCTCATCTTCTACAAACTGAAATATTAAAGTTTAGGGTAATTTATATTAGTCAATAATTCAAACATTGTTTTTTTTTTATTGAAAATACTTAACTGTGCAGATATACAATTGTTCTACTGAAGAAGGAAATAAAGAGTTAAAATTTGTAGTCACCGATTTTTATTATATTTAAATAAAGCGCACTAAAGCTAATTAACCAATAGTTGAGATTAATCAAATTAACTATTAAATCAAAACAATTTCTTCTTGGATTTACTAAATTTTGTATTTTTTTAATAGAAATTTACATACAAAAGAGCGATTAAATAAAACAATTTAATTTTTAGTCTTTAATAACTATTTATGTATATTTTACTGTTTTTTGATAACACATTTTCAATGTTCAATTTAAAACGTCTATATTATTTTATTGCATTAACAATATTCGACCGCGACAGGTAGATCGCAAGGGCGATGGGCCGATTTATGTTTGTTTTTAGGTTGGTAGGGGTTTTCTTCTTTGATTTGTATTAAAGACCTCTCTAGAAAGCAATACACATATAGGTAGCCAATTGACCCACAGGGTGCCCACTACTAAACAGGAGCAGTTAAAAGGCACATTTGGAAGTCAATATGAGGAAATTTTTTAAGGTTTTTTTAGTCTGACCATTCTAACCATTCTAAATTTAAAGAAACAATATTCTTGTTTTCAAAATATTTATAAACAATTTTCAACATTTCTTTAAAAATGAAGATCATGAGTGTAACATAACAATTTTATTTTATTCAACCAAAGAAAATGTTACAAAATTATAAATTAGAAATTCATATACAAACAAAAATTTTGGAGAAAATATTTATTATATTTTGAAAAAGTTATTTAATTTAATAAAAGCAAAATAGGTATTTCTACAACAATGTCAGAGTTTTCGACGTAGCTGTCTTCAATATCATTAATGGGCGCTTCACACTATACAACAAGTGTTAATACTTTTGAATAAAATGCAACCCTAATCTAAACGATGTTCGGAATTTTTTAAAAAGCAATAACAACTCATCATGTCAGAGTTTCATTTTCCTCAAAAGTATTAATACTTGTATTATAGTGTGAAAACCGCTTAAGTAGCTGACTAAATGGCGAGAATTGTAGCCAACGGAATTTGTTTTCATTTAGCAGCGGCTACGCAGCGTTTTAATGCCTAAACGGGGTATAATAACATGAACAATATATTTTTTTAATTAATTTTTTTTTTCATTGTTGTAGTAAGATGGTGGAAGATATGATATTGCAATGATTTTTCTTTAAGTAAAATTTATTTAATGTAATTAGGATAGTCCTTTTGTTTCTATAACACAGTTTTTGCAGATCTGCCGCATTCGGCTTTGCGGCACCTCTTACCCTACTCCAATCGTGTTCAAACTTTACAATTGACTTAATAATAGCAAACTTTTATCACTACTACATATTGAAATTGAAGAAAATATTTGTTCATTCCACCCTATTGTGCAATAATTGATATAGGACAAACTATATTTTTTTATATTTTCCGTTCTAATAGTGATTAAAATTAGCCCTTTTGTGTGAGAAGTAATTGTAAAAAATTTTATTGTGATAGAACCACATCTTTAGGTACCGCAGAACATAATTTATTTATTTTGTTGATGGTTTTTTATGTTTATTATTTCAATTTCATTATAACTACATCTAAAATAATGCAGAATATAACAAATTTTGTCCACCGTGATTTTGTAACCTTTATTTTTTATGTTTTACTACCCAACTGGGATTCAAAAACATGAAAAATATATATATTTTTTTTATTTATTTTTATTTTTATATTATTTCTCTGACTAAAACTTATTTAATAAACTTCAGGGATGCTACTTTGGTCCGATCAGACCCAAATTGGTAGTTTTCTTTATTTTATGAACTATTTAGTAGTTTGGTTGGTAGAAAAAATTGTTCGTCAATTTTAATTATTTTTATTATTATTTCCAAAAAGGTGCTTAAAAAGTTCTGAAACAATTGAAAAAATATATAAGTATTAGTTTACCTACTCTAAAATCAGACGTCAAATACCTCGGTACACATCTTAATCGTCGCCTTACTTGGAAAAGCCACATATAATCCAAGTTAACACAAATGAAGTTAAAAGCAGTCGAACTAAACTGTCTTCTTGAGAAACTCTACCCTCAGGTTAGATTGCAAACTTACAAGTCGATCCTTAAACCAGTTTGGTATTATGGGATTCAATTATGGGGGACTGCCTCAGTTAGCAATGTTGGAAAAATTCAAAGGCGCCAAAATAAGATTCTACGAATGATCACAGTTGCTCCCTATTATATCAAAAACTGTAATATTCACAAAGATCTAAACGTTCCAACAGTTACATCAGAAATAGAGAAACATGCGGTAAAGTATTTGAAGAAGCTGGAAACTCACTCTTAGTGCTCCTGGTTACATTCGACTAAAAAGAAGAGATAGTGCTTTTCTTTGCCGTACATTAGAGGAATGATTTCAACAATCGTGAAACATACATTATTTTTTGTCTAGCACTGGCTGGACTTATTAAGCATATTTATTTTTTATTTTATTTTAAATTTAAGATATGAGTAATTATTGTTAGTTTGAAGATACAATAAATACAATATGAAAAAAAATTAATAGACGACATAGAAATCAAGGTCAAGAAATCAAGCTCGATGGAAAAACTCTCCGGCTTAGAGAGAAATGTTGAAGTAAAGTTACACGAGCTGGAGGATCCACTTCAAGAGCAGTTTAAAGTGGAGGCATTTGTGGATGGCATCCGAGATTCTGGCGTTAAGTATGCGGTGTGCACTGAGTCAAAGTCATCACTTCCGGAGACAGTCAAAATTATTTCTAGGCAGCAAACAAATAGTGTACGAAAATTGGAAATTACTGCTGCGAGTGAAAATACTATAGAGCACATTAAGAAAGCAAGTCAAGAGCTAAGTGCTTCACTTCCGAATGAACGGCAAGACCCCAAGAAAGACTGGATCTAGTTCGACTCGAGACAAATGGGTTCAAGCTGGGCGGCAAGGTGGGCCATATGCTGCAAAACTTTAAAGCACCAAAACGAGATACCAGAAAACAAGCGGATTAATCATCAGGCATCGCAAGAGTTATCGTTCGAAGCCAAGAGTGCTAGCGCCATGGAAATCGAAAAAATCCGGTCCATTAATCTACATATCGGTTGCATAAACGGTAAAAAGCATATTCTAACGATAGACACAGGAGCGTCGTAGTCAATAATCAGGCGTGATTTGGTAAAGAGAAATAGGGAACCCCTTAGTTATATAAGACTGCGGACTGCCCCTGGGGAATTTTCAACTGTTTACGGCAAGATACAACTCAGGTTATCTATCGGAAGGCTAAGCGTGGATCACGAATTTATCGTGGCCGATATCATAGATGAAGTAATCATCGGAGTGGACTTTATGATTTACCATACTTGAACTGTAGCCCTCCTACAGTTCAAGAAATACACTTGAAATTTACAAACAGTTATTAAAACTTAGTTCACTATATAAACAAGTATAAAAAAAAAATAAAACTAAAAATTAAAGGGTGTTCCGATAGTGGTGTGAAATGCATGTATAAGGCATAAGTTTTGAACCATAATAGGTAGACTCTTGAAATTTTCACAGAAGGTGTATAGCTATGGGCGCTATAACAACAATAATTAAAACTTATAGGGTGTTCCGATAGAGAGGTGTTATTAACGAATATGTGTTCATTTCTTGAACTGTAGCAGGCATACACTAAAAATTTACAAACTGTAATAAAAACGTAGTTCGCCTTATATAAAAGTCTAAAAAATAAACCTAAAAATTAAAGGGTGTTCCGATAGTGGTGTTATATTGATTTATAAGGCCTAAGTTTTGAATCATAATAGGTAGAATCTTGAAATTTTTACAGAAGGTGTATAATTTTGGCCGCTATAGCAACAAATATTAAAATTTATAGGGTGTTCCGATAGAGAGGTGTTATTCAAAAATATGTGTTTATTTCTTGAGCTGTAGAAGGCATACACTAAAAATATGTAAGCAGTAATTAAAACTTAGTTTGCTATATAAACAAGTATAAAAAAATAAACCTAAAAATTAAAGGGTGTTCCGATAGTAGTGTGATTTGCATTTATAAGGCCTAAGTTTTGAACCGTAACAGGAAGGCGCTTGAAATTTTCACAGAAAGTATATAACTGTGACCGCTATACTAGCAAATACTAAAACTTATAGGGTGTTCCGATAGAGAGGTGTTATTCACGAATATGTGCTTATTTCTTGAACTGTAGGAGGAATTCACTTTAAATTGAGTTTGAGTTGGCAACCCTAGTTAAACGAACGTATAATTTTTTCGGTGTCAAAACTAAAAAAATTTAAATAATAAATTCTTACTGATTTAATCGTTAAATTGCATAAAAACTATTTTCTTTATAAAAAGCAAATTGCTTATTTCGCGGAAATTGTGAAGAATGGCTGGAAAAGGTCGAAAAAGTGTTCAAAATAAGAATATTCTTTGTGACCAATGCAAATTGCAAATAAAAGAAGAGGAAGACTTTATAGAATGCGACAAATGCGCCAAAAAATACCACTCTCAATGCACTCGTTTGGATAAAAGACAGTTTGAGTATTTGCTGAATAACGAGAGTGTGGTTTTTACTTGTCAATTTTGCGAAGGAGGAGGGAGAGATGAAATAAAAAACGAGCTTCATGTAATAAAAACAAAACTGAACAAGTTAGATCAGCTGACCAATATTCAAGAGACAATTAATTTTATGTCGAAACAGTATGATGATATTTTGAAAGGGGTAACAGAAAATAAAAGAGGAATTAGTAATGTGGAAAAAGAAAATCATTTATTAAAAAAAGAAATCAAAGATTTAAAATCGTCTATTAAGCTGTTAAACGATGTTCGTGTAAAGAATGATTGCATTGTAAGTGGACTCGAAGTTGTTGGTGGTGTTACGGCTGTTGATTCTGTTTTGGAGTTGTCAAAAAGTGTTGGAGTCAATTTGGAACCTGAAAGTATTGATGAAGCTTACTTTATTCGCAATAAAAAGAATTCTAAACAAAAGAAGGACGGCAGTGAAAAAAAAGTGTGATTGTGAAGTTTTCATCGAAATCATCTACAAAAGCTAATGTCTGCTAAACCAAAGTTGAAAGAGAACAAAGAGACGAGTGATGTTTTTGTTAATGACCTTCTTGGAAAAGAAACGTTGAATTTGCTTAATTACGCTAGAAGTTTGAAAGAGGTTGGTTACCAGCATGTGTATGCAAGAGGTGGAAGAGTGTTTTATAAGAGGAGTGACATTTCTAAGCCGCAAGTGTTAAGATGTGAAGGAGATGTTGACCAATTGCTTTTAGATGCAACAAGCAAGAAACCTTGGCAGCGTAGATCAATGGGTAACGGAGGAGCTATTGTAAACGTTGATGATTGTGCTACCAGTGATGATGATGATGATGGTGACAATTTTCATTTTTTTTCACATATTTTTTTTATTTTATTTTGTATTACTTTATTTTTTTTTATATTCTTTAATGATTAATAATCAATATTTTAATACTTTTTCTAAATATAATAATTACATATACAATTTAAATTGTTCTTTTTTAAATATTTTATGTGTAAACATAAGAAGCGTTTCATCGGTTACAAAATTCAATAAATTCAAGTCGTTGGTTGCAAGTTTTTCAAAATTACCTGATATTATTGCTATACAAGAAACTTGGTTTGATGGGAAATTAACACAGTTGTATACAATTCCTGGATATTCAAGCGTTCATTGTTGTAGAATTGATGGATATGGTGGAACATCTTTATATGTTAGTAACAAACTGCAGTTTGTCGTAGATCGATGCAAAAGTGAAAGCTTTGCTGAACTTATTTCAATTTCATTTAACAATTTTCGAATTGAAAGCAAACACTTGAAGTTAGTAGCAGTTCAAACTCCAGTTGTTATAGTTGGGGATACAAATATTGATGTATATCATAGCCCTGTGTATTCTGATTTGAAGAATTTATTTTTAAACTATGATTGCCATAGTTGTCATTCTTTGGTGACGAGACCGAGCAGTGGAACTAGTATTGATCATGTGTTCAGTAACGTTTATGCTAAAATTTCTGTTGATTCGGTTGAATGCACATTTAACGATCATAATTTGGTGTGTTGTAAGTTGGAGAGTAATGTGTTTTCAAATAGTTACATTGAAATAGAAAAAACACATTGTGATTACAACAAAGTCAGAGAATATTTACAAGGTAACTTGGACAATTTAAATACGTCCGTTAATTCATCAGAGTTAACTGAGGATTTAATACGTTGTATTAGTAATGCCGTTACTAATTCCACGAGTAGTACAAAAGTAAGAACCCAACTGCGATTTCAGCTTTGTCCATGGATTAACAAAGATTTACAAAATTTAATACAGTTTAAACGTAAAGTTTTGATTAAACGGCGAAAGTCCAAAGGTGGATATTATGAAGACTTGTTGAAGAGGATAAGCAAAATAATAAAAATTGCTTGTAAATCAGCTAGAAGCGATTACTATTATGATAATTTAAATGAAATAAGTGGAGATACGAAAAAAAGTTGGAATATAATAAACAATATACTTGGAAGAGTTCAAAAGAGAAATTTTAATCTAATGACATCGACGGCAATACCAATATGTGATGATAGTGTAAAAGCCGAAAATTTTAATCGTTATTTTATAGAGTCTGTAAATGAATTAAAACAACAGATAGTTGAGTATCCAGATGATAATTGTAATCAGCTTAGAACTTTGTGTCAGACTTATGATCGTTTTTCTCTTGCTACAGTTACTGCTGAGGAAATGGAAACTATAATAAGTAAGCTGGATGTGAAAAAGTCTACTGGATGTGATGGAGTTACTCCTAGATTGCTAGTTAAAAATAAAGATGTTGTTGTGCCAATATTAGTTAAAATTTTTAATAAAATTTTAATTTAATTTTTCCAGACTGCTTAAAAATCAGCAAAATAGTTCCTATTCCGAAAGTTTCAAATGCTACTACGGTTGATAAATTTCGTCCGGTTGCAGTTCTTTCGACGATTGATAAAGTCTTTGAAAAATTGCTACATAAAAGCCTTTTGCAATATTTCGAAGCTAATAATTAGATTTACAAACACCAATTTGGATTTAAAAAAGGATGCGGAACTGATGAGTCAGTTGTAAATGTCGTGAATTTTGTTTGTAATGGCTTGGACCAAGGAGCAAAAGGAGTAGCGGGTCTGTTTTTAGATTTTTCAAAAGCTTTTGATCTAGTTGATCATAAAATAATGTTAAAAAACTAAAATACTATGGTGTAGTTGGAAGGGAGCTAAAGGTTTTTGAAAGTTACTTAAAAATCGCAAACAGTTTGTGCAGATTAACAGTTCTAAAAGTAGCTTATTGAACGTCGAGTGTGGCGTGCCTCAAGGTAGCTGTTTGGGCCCTCTGCTTTTCTGTATTTATCTAAATGATATTAGTAATTTGAACCTCACAGGTCGTTTATATATGTTCGCAGATGATGTATGTCTTTTTTATCCTTATAAGTATGACTTGGCTTTAAAAACAACTATTGAACGTGATGTTTACTTAATTTTTGAGTTTGCTAGGTTGAACAAATTGATATTGAATGCTGATAAAACCAAGTTAGTTCGGTTTAGGCCACATTCGCCAGCTATGAACAGTAATTTCAACATATACGTCGATGGAAAAATTATTTACGAAACGCATGCCGTTAAATACCTTGGAATAACGTTACAAAATTAAATCAAAGATCGCACCGGCTATTGGTATATTATATAAATTAAAATATAAACTTAATAAGGAAACTAAGCTCTTGTTATATCAAGCGTTAATACAAAGTCACTTGAATTATATGGCTATAATTTACGGATACAAAAAAACAACTGCATTAAGAACGCTACAGAGTATGCAAAATAGGGCACTAAAAGTAGTACACAATTTACCGATTACTTATGCAACACTATCGCTTTATAATTTTGTTTGTAAGTCAATTTTGCCAATCAATGGATTGTATAAGTATCAAGTGCTTATGTTTATATATAAGTCCTTGCACAATATAGGTTATCACACCGTTAATTTTCTGCAAAACCAATCTGTTTTTAACACAAGAAACCAAGAGAACCTTTGGATGTCACGATGTAGATTAGAAACTACAAAGCAGCGTATTGAATATATGGGTATTTTTGAATACAACAAGTTGCCTGTGAGCTTAAAAATCACAAATAGAATATCTATTTTTAAATCGAATCTTAAAGACCACTTGAATGGAAACCTTGAAACGCTTCTATTGTAAATAAATGCTTTCTATTTTTTTCTTTTTTTTTTTTTTGTAAAATAAATTTTATTGAAGTAAAATACATTGTAATATGTATACCAATGTAAATTTGCCTGCTCGTCTCAATAATGCCTATAAGGCGCTGAGACCTACATAATTTTAGATTATAATTGTACTTGGAAAATAAATAAAAAAAAAAAAAATAAAAAAAAAGAAAAAAAAAAATATGCAGGCACTAAATTAAAATTAGTTCGCTATATAAACAAGTCTGAAAAAAATAAACCTAAAAATTAAAGGGTGTTCCGATAGTGGAGTGATTTGCATGTATAAGGCCTAAGTTTTGAACCATAATAGGTAAATTCTTGAAAATTTTACCAAAGGTGTATAACTGCGGCCACAATAGCAAAAAATACTAAAACGTAGGGTGTTCCAAAAGTGACGTGTTATTTACGTTTATGTCTTTTTTTGAGCTGTAAGAGGAAACCACTTACAATTTGCAGACTGGAGGTGTATAACTATGTCCACTATAACAAATAATAAAAATTAAAGGGTTTTCCGTCAGTGACGTGATTTGCATGTATAAAGCCTTATTTCTTGAACCGTAACAGTTAGACTCTTGAAATTTTGTACAGAAGATGTGTTGCCTTGGCCGATATGACAATTACTAAAAATTAAAGGGTGTTCCGACAGTGACATGTTTTCACTTATAGTGACTTATTTTTTAATCGCAATAAGTAGACTCTTAATATATTTATAGAAAGGAAGTTGCCATGGCCACTATAATGAATAATAAAATTAAAGGGTGTTCCGACAGTGACAAGATTTTATAAACCGTAATAGATACCCTCTTGAAATGTTTACAGTAGATGTGTTACTTCGGCCCCTATAACAAATACGTAAAATTGAAGTGTGTCCATTAGTAACGTGTTTTTCACGTATATTACCTTATTTTTTAACCGCAATAGGTAGGCTTCAGATATTTTAATAGAAAGTGTATTACCATGGCCGCTATAAAATGAATTACATATTAAAATTTAAAGGGTGTTCTAATTATGATGCAATTTTCGCGAATATTACTTTAATTTTAAAATTTAAGGGTGTCCCATAAGACATAAAGAAATAAACAACTGGAATTTTTAAATTATACTGAACATAGTACGGAACCCTACGTGTGTAAGTCTAACTCGCACTTGACTAATATATTTATCATCCTTGTTGTAAAACCTTTTTCTGTTTTCAACGAGTAAACCGCTAACGGTACTTAAATGTTATTTGTCACTTGCTAAATAAAGTAAGTTTTTTTTTAACTATAAACGATTGAACTATCGTCGATATTAAGGTAAATTGTTTAAGTAAAGGAAGAGAATTCGTTCTTGCCTTTTTGTACTTAATTAATTCTTGTGTTTTTACAATCGGATATATGCCGAAACAAGCCGAAACAGGAGAAGTTTCATAGTAAAGTTTAATTAATGTCAAATAATGTGATAAAACATTAAGCACCTCAACTGTCCCACAGAGTATTCATCGCACTCTAATCTATAGAACTACTAACTAGCAATTGTGATAGACAAAAATACCATAACGCTTTTAATTTGTTTGAAAAAGAATTTGAGTTCTTTGAAGCCAGAAACATCGGAATCTGTCCTATCTATATAATGACATGTTAACTATTAATCCTGCTTCAATGAGAAGTAAAAGGAACCGGAAATTTTTCAACAGAAATAAATACAATGTCTAAGTGATAATGCTCTAAAGACTTATTTTCTAAAAAAAAACAGGCAGTCGTTGGGACTACCGATAGAAGTGAAAATTAATAACACTTATAAAATAAATAATCGGCTATAGCTGAAGTGGTTAGAACGTTGATTACTAAAGCATGTTCACGAGTTCAATACTTAGCCGTGGCAACATAAATTTGTTTGAGACGTATTAATTCACTATCTAATAATGCATACCATAGTGCCCTCCTTCGCCGTTATTACCACATAGCACTAAGTCGCCGGCGAAATAAAATGATTATAAATTGGCTACGCTAGCTTCAAATTAATACTGCAACACTGTTCTAAAAATAATCATTAGGTGCAATTGCAGTGTTGCCATAAGTTAAGCTTTACTATCACACTAACTATCTGTCTTATCTACTCCTATCCCTTTCCAAAGGAAGTAACACAGCTAATATAGGAATTAGTTGCCTCATGTTACTTATCCTTAAAAATATGTAATAGTTGACAATTCATATTGATAAGTTAATTTTATGGCACAACATTCAAAAGAAATTGCGTTATAAATTGCGTTATATTTTACTAATATTCTCTATTTTTGTGGCGTGTACACTCTCCTGTACAAGTACGGAGTATTACACTGAACCAAATTTCGTTGTTAATATTAACGAAAAAATTTTGTTGAACCTTAACGACAAAAATAGTTAAATCTATTTAATTTTTATTTAGATCTATATACAATTTATTCATATAAACCGATTTTATTCGAATTTCTTTCGTTAAAAACATATTTCATTAAAACTTAAAAAAAATGTTAAATTAACCAAAATTTAGTTAAAATAGTAATAACATATTCTAAGAAAAACGACCCATAAAATTAGCTAAATTTACAGCCCTCAAATAAGTTAATGTGACTAATTTTTCCGTTGATTTGACATAATTTTCGTTTATATTACTAACGGCCCTTTTCACAATGTAGGATTAATTTAATTTTAGCAGTAAGTTAAATAACTGGCGGTTTGCCTAGCGAGCACTATTTAACCCAGGGTTAGTATTTTCGTTTCACCATCGTCCGGTTACATGACAAAACAATTTGACAAAAAGTATGGCAATGCTATTGGTTTGTTTATAAAAAAGTTATTGAAAAAACAAAAAGGCGGCATATGCAAAAATTTGGACTAAAAGCATAGGATTTTCTTATTTAAACGAATATACTGGTAAGTAAAAATAAATAAATATGTAAGTTGATAAATTTATATTAATAATATTATAATGCACGTGCTATTTTACGTAGATTTGAAGACAATAAAAAACGAAGAAGATTCCACGATTTATTTATTTATTTATTTATTATTTCAAGCACACCAAAGGAAAAGCGATCCAGGTAGGTATTTATTTGTAAAAATTAAACATTGTGATATACTTAAAAATACACCTTTATAGCTCCTCAAACTTCACATCGCAAGAGAAAGATGCGCTTATGTCGTTGGTAGAGAAATTCTCCCATATTGTGGAGAACAAAACATCAAACGTAATGAGTTGGCAAAAAAAGAATGAAGATTGGGAAAAAATCACACTGGAGTTTGCATCACAATGCGGCACTGTCAGATCGTCCAAAAACCTACGAGACAAGTACGAAAATATGAAGCGTAAGGCGAAAATGGCAATTTCTAACGACCGTAGCCAATTTTATAAAACCGGTGTAGGATCTTACAAAAGCAAAGTCTCCGATAAAGACAAAAGAATAAATGCCTTATTAGGAAAGTCAACAACTGGTCTACATAATCAATTTGATTGTGATATGAGTAAGTTTAGTACAACTGATTTTTAAAAAAATGTTTAAAAAGAAATTTGATTATTTTATGTATGTACTTATGTACAAATACATACATGTATGTATATAATAATTACACCAACATTATTTGTTTCAGATGAAAAGTAAAACGAAGACAATGTCATTGAAATTGAATTTTTTCAGGATGGCTTCAGTGAAAACTTGGAGCTAATAGACCCAATCCCCCAATGTGCTGAGGAAAGTTTTAATAAGGTATATAAAAAAACTTACATTTTAACTACATACATAAATATTTACATATATACGTACATTCCTTTAATTCTTTTAGCCGAACACATGGAAAAATTGGAATCCCTCAAAATTAAAAACAAAGAAAGCAAAAAAGCTCAATTTCAAAAATCGTGTTATAACAGACAAGGATGAGGGTGCATTAGCAAAGCAAGCTGTATTTTGAAAACGAGGAAAAAAGGGCCGAAGAGCGACATAAACTTCAAATCACTGAGCTAAATTTAAAAAATGAATTATTACAATTAGAGATAGCTCTAAAAAAATTAGAAATTGAAAACTTTTCGTAAAATTTTTCTTCTTGGTTTTTACCATGTTTATAAGCAATTTTAACAGGGGTGGAATCGTCATATCCGTAAAAAATACGTTTTTTGGATTATAACATACGTCAACTGATAATAATTCATACGTTATCGTATGACTAAACGTACGTTTTTTACCATTTGTCATTTGTTAGCAAAATTTAGTTCGACTAAATTGAAAAAGGAAAAAAATCGCTAAAAATGTAAATTACATGAAATCGATTTTGTCCTTTCAATGATGCATCTTGCTTTACAGTGAATTTCATTACAATGGGCTTCAGAGGATTCATCACTAGCATTTTTATATGGCGTAATGCACCAAGGCTCAAGAGGATAGCCGAAGTTTCTTAAAAAAATGGTAAAATGATTTATTGCTACATTATATTTATGAATAAAAGAAAGTTCCCACCTAACAGTCAATTTTTTCCATTTCGTTGGGAAGTAAAAAGGTTTTCTAGGGCTAGTCGGAATGTTTCCATACAAAGGAATTGTGAGCGGCTCCACCAATTTATAGCAACAATTTAATATTTATTATTACAAACCTTTTAAAATGGCTTTTGCTAATTTCTTCGAGTCTGAATAACAGACTACTTACTGTATTTAAACTGTGAAAACCTTTCCTGTTGAAATACATGTGTTCATGGTCTACTAGTTTTTGTAATCCAATATGAGTTCCAACAACACATCCTACAGCTTAAAATTTTATCCACATAATTACTTAATTAAATTAAAAAATTATGTATGTATATATTTATTGAATCTACCTCCAGCTATTTCATATTTTTCAAAAAATGATTCCTTACATGCAGACGACTCATTAGGTTCAAATTGTATATGCTTAGCACACAATTTGAGCAGTTCGGCCGAAGTAACTTTAGAGGCTGTACTCTGACATATTCCAATCAGATATTCACTTCCTTTTGAGATTTAGTAACCACCCGTTGCCAAAATGGAAAGAGTTACTGCCAGTTGCAACATTGGTGGCACAGCTTTGGCATCTAAGTGGGATAAATTTAATTCAGCTAATACATATTAAAAAGCTTGTTTACTTAAATGAAATCGCTTAAAAAATCTGCAATGAAAGATGTCTGTACATGCATACATATTTTGAGAACAAAATTTTTTATTACCTCCGCCGTATTTGACAAGGCCTGTGGATTACGCGGACCACGAAGCTGCCTACGTACTATTTTTCATCCTTTTTAATTTTTCATCCATCTTTAATTTTTGTAAGTTATAATAGTTTTGTTTTTTTAATTTTCACATCTATTGTTAATTAAATATTCATTCACAAGAGTTTTTAATTTGAAAACTATTGTGAATCTAACAAAAGATTACGATCCGTTGGCAATCGTACGTCATAATGCCACTCAGTGCACACGATTTACGTATCACGTAATTTTTTTCGTACGATTGTCGATACGATCGCGGATGTAACGATTCCACCCCAGGTTGTTCAAAAAGTTGTAGGGTAGCTGTATGAAGTTTTGTTATTGTTTTACGAAAGACCAAAACGTTTAATATTTTTTAATGATATCCGATATGCAAAGCAATCGAAATTTTTAAATTCCTTTAATTTTATTGTTGAATATGTTTGAGTTCTTTTTGATGAATTTAATTTTTTGTTTTTTGTTATATTTGTTAATCAACATACATACATACATATGTAGCTGTGAATTATAAAAAATTAGTAAAAAAAAAACTATAAGATTTTGGAATTTGTTTTTATTAAGCTTTGTAGAGTTTTAGCTTCACTCTATATATTGTAAAAACAACTATAGTTTTTTGTTTATTTTTACAATTTTGAAAAATAATATTCAATAAGATTATTACGCGTTCTTGAAAATCGTTCTGGGGTAACTTCATCTTTATCACTTGAAATATTTAAATCTTCGAAATGGCTTTCATCATCTAGTTGCCTGCATAAGCTATGCAGAACTGAACACGACACTATTACTGCCATTGTAGTGTTAAGTGATAATCTCATTCCCATAGACAACACTGGAAAACGGCGCTTTAACACCCTAAAGCAACGTTCTATCACATTTCTTGTCCTAATTTGTGATTCATTATATAATTTTTCTCCCTCAGTCTGTGGGTTTGATAGCGGCGTCATTAAATACGATTTAACGCCATAGCGAATCTGGCTTTAATAAGACTGTTGTTAAAAATGTATCTGTCATGTGCCGATCCTGACCATCTTTCTACTATATCCGTTATTTCAAGGTTTGAGTTGAAGATTGCCTTTAAAAAATTTTGAAAGTATAATATTGCACAAATGATACAAATTTTCAAAATAACGCACCTGTACATTAAACGAAAAATAATCTTTTCTACATCTAAATACTTCGGCATAAACACTACCCGGGGATTGTATTTTTACATGGGTACAATCAATAGCTCCTATTACTTTAGGAAATACTGCAACATTATCAAAATTTATGGCTGTTTTTCTCATGTCCTCCTCTGTGTCTGGCAATCTTATAAATTTCTTTGACTGCTTTGCGATTGCTGATGAAGCTGCCTTTATAACACGACAAGCAGTTGCAATTCATATCCCACAATAAAGACCTATCACAATTAGGAAACTGCCTGTAGCATAAAATCGTAAGGTTAATAGAACCTTTTGTGTAGGAGATAATGCACGATTTCTTCAAATTATTAAAAAATTTGAATGATTATACTATTAATAACTGGAAATATATTGAATGTGCATACATACCTAGGTGTTGTGGACTTAACGTCGTTTCTAACGAGACTGACAATATATTTTGTTGCAGATTTTGAAAGAGTCTATAACTTTGCCTAAATTCCTCATCTGATAAAGATAAGTGGTTTCTAAGATGAAATATTGCTTTTCTTTTTTTATTTGCATTTTTAAAGTTAAAAATATTGCAAAAATATAAATGTGTATGAATATTTCTGTCCATTATGTATACCTATAAATATTTTAACCGGTACATTTTTGTCGGTTATATGTAACAGTTAGAAGTAAACCGAACATTGTAAAATGTCAACTAGTCTAACTTGCGGTTAAAGTTCATATTAAATTTTAATCATACATTGTGAAAAGGGCCGTAAGTTTTTTTTTATTTTATTTTTGAAGAAAATTAAATATACATCCGCCGTTTTATCATTATAAATTTCGTAGTTAACGAAGTCCACTATCCCCAAAGAAATACAACTGTTTATTTCAAAATTGTATGGCAACATTGTAAATGACATAAAAATTTTTATAGTTTCCCGGAATTTCGCTTTTTCTTCATTTATTATACAATATTGTTACGTTTTTACTTTACGTTGGGTTCTTTTAATTGCAAAATAAATACACGCTGTTACTTTTACTGTAAGTCACTTTATTTATTAATACCACTGTTAAAAACACAGCAAACTGTTAAACACTCTTCGAAATTCGACAACTTAACTCTTTGACTTTTAAATTAATACTGCCATACTACTCGCCAGCACGATTCACTTATATAGGTGATTTAAAAGCACTAGAATGTTCTATTCCAGACAGGTCTGGCAGGTTCGATTGTTATTGCTCTTGTTTTCTGTTTGTGTGATTGTTTATTTCTTTATACCTGTATTTGTGGCTATTTATTTCTTTATACTTGTATGTGTGTCTATTTATTCCTTTATACCTGTATGTGTGGCTGTTTATTTGTTTATGCTTGTATTTATGTATGTGGCTGTGTATTTAACTGATGAGTGTTTATTTAATGTGTGTGTGTATATGCGAATGATTGTTTAAGGCGTTACTCTTTATTGTTTGTTTCTTTCTTTCATCATTGTAAGAAAACAAACCATTAATGTTGTTGTTGTTTGGGAGTATTGTGGTTCAGAGCTTATAATGAATAAATTCTTCTTTCGTAACACTACCCCCTTCTCAAACCTGTTCGTCCCGAACAGGCACAGATGTACCTTTTCCATAGTTGGCTAGCCGCTCCAAGAGCATAACTTTCATTTTTGATCTTGGGCTCTGAAACTTCTGTATTCTGTAAACTACGTCATTTAGCCGTTTTATTACTTTATAAGGTCCATCCCAATAAGTTTGTAGTTTGGGTGATAATCCTTTCTTCCGTTGTGGGTTAAAAAGTAGAACCAGTTGTCCCTCGTTAAATCCCTCAGAGTTGGCAGCTCGATCATATCTGGCTTTTATTTTATCACTGGTTAATTTTATCCGACTCCGCACGAATTCGTGAATCTCTTGAAGGTCCCTTTGTGCCTGACTAGAGTTTTCGCTGTCTCCTTCTGCCGATGTTGGCTTAACACCAAACTCTAAATCTGCAGACAAATTTAGCTCAGATCCAAAGACTATTTTCGCTGGTGTTCGTGAGGTAGAATCATGAACAGCTGATCTATATGCCAACAAAAATTTGGGTATATGCTCATCCCAATCCCTCAGATGTGCGCTGACCACTTTTCTCAGGTATTCTTCCAGGGTTCGATTGAATCGTTCGACCATACCATCAGATTGCGGATGTAACGGTGTCGTTCTGGTCTTTCTATTTCCGTATACCTCGCACATCTCTTTGAATATAACGGATTCAAAATTTCGGCCTTGGTCGGAGTGTAGTTCTAAGGGAACACCATAGCGATACACCCAGTTGCTTATAAAAGCGTCTACAATCGTTCTGGCTTCTTGATTGGGAATGGCATATACTTCCGGCCATTTGCTAAAATAGTCCATGACCACTAAAACGTATCGGTTTCCAGCATTGCTAGCAGGGAAGGGACCTGCTACGTCCATCGCTATAGGTTCAAAGGGAGCGCCTGAATTGTACTGCTGAAGCTGCCCCCGACTCCTTCGTACTGGACCCTTTGCTGCAATGCACTCCTGGCAATTGGCTATCCACTCGGCTACGGCTTGTTGACATCCGACCCAATAGAATCGTTGTTTTATCTTTTCCAGCGTCTTTGTTACACCAAGGTGACCTCCGCTAGGACCATTGTGGAATTTTTTCATGACCTCTTTGATCTTGAAGGATGGCACGACGATTAAGTCTATCACATCTGTGCTTTCCCAGGTGCAACATAAGCAGCCATCCTTCAACCTTAGACTGTTTCACTGGGCCCAGTATGCCTTCGCCAGCGGACTTTCTGGTGAGATCTCACTTCGCATCGGTCTTCTGTCTTCCTCTTTAACTGCTATAATTTTTGCCAAAATGGGATCGGTTCTTTGTGCAGTCGGCCAGTCTTCACTATATTCTATATGTGTAAGCCGAACATCAATAACGAATTCTTTTCTCTCCGCCTTTGTGCAATGCTTTTCAGGCGGCCATGTGATCTGGGGTGTTCACATGGCCGCCTAGAAAGGGCGTCTGCGTTGTTATGCTTGCCTCCTTTTCTGTGCTCAATACTAAAGTCATAGCTCTGAAGTCGCTCAATCCAGCGTGCAAGCTGTCCTTCAGGGCTCTTGAATTGCAGCAACCACCTGAGTGCGGCATGATGTCCTCAGCATAAAATGTTGGCCATACAAATACTTGTGGTAGTGTTTAATGCACTCCAATGCTGCTAGCAGCTCTCGTCGCGTTACGCAATAGTTTCTTTCAGGCTTCAAAAGTACTCTGCTTTAGTAGCCTATAACCTTTTCTGTCCCATCTACCACTTGAGACAGCACGCCTCCTATTCCATATGCGCTCGCATCAGTGTCTAGCTCGAATTTTTGCCCAGCTACTGGATATGCCAGGATAGGTGCCACACACAACGATTCCTTGAGCTTCTGGAATGCTTCCTCGGCTGCTTCACTCCACTGGTAAGGTTGCGACTTTTTGGTTAGTTCATGTAGGCTCGCAGCAACACTAGCAAAATTTGGTACAAATCGCCTGTAGTATGTGCAGAGTCCCAAGAAACTTCGTAACTCATGAAGATTTTGAGGACGAGGCCAGTCCTTTACTGCCCGTATTTTATCATCATAGGTTGATATGCCCTCTGCTGTTACACGATGCCCCAAGTATTTGACTTCCTTCTGAAACAATGCACATTTCTTAACACTGAGCTTCAGTCCAGCCGCTGATATACGCCTGAAGACTTCTTCCATATTCCTTAGGTGTTCATCTAAGGTCTTTCCCATGACAATTATGTCATCCAGATACACGAGGCATGACTTCCAATTGAGTCCCTTTAACACTCGTTCCATTAAACGCTCGAAGGTGGCTGGAGCGTTGCAGAGACCAAATGGCATAACATTAAACTGCCATAAACCATCGAGAGCACTAAAAGCAGTTTTTTCTTTATCTTTGTCAGCTATCTCGACCTGCCAGTAACCGCTCTGTAGATCTAGCGTAGAAAACCACTTAGTACCTGCTAGCGTGTCCAAGGTGTCATCGATTCTTGGTAGCGGATAACTGTCCTTTTTGGTAACATCGTTTAGCTTTCTGTAGACAACGCAGAATCTAGTGCTTTCATCTTTCTTCTTTACTAAAACTACCGGCGAGCTCCAGGGACTCGAAGATGGTTCGATGATTCCGTCTCGCTCCATTTCGTTGACTAGCTGCTTTACTTCGCTTCGCTAGAGGAATGCTCCTGGGGGCTTGTTTTATGGGCCTTGCTTCGCCAGTATTTATTTCATGCTTCACTATTGCCGTTCTACCTTAGCTTTTATCTTTTAGGGCGAAGACAGAGGCGTACTTTCGCAGCAGCTGCTTGGCTTTGTTTCTGTCAGGTGGCTTCAGCTCTGCTACCCATTTTCCCACGTGTTCTGCTAGTAATTCGCGCTCTTTAGTTGACAGTTTTTCAGGCTCCGAGTCTCTCTCGCAATTAATTATGGCCTATGCTGGTGTACATTGAGCTATCTGAGAGTTTTTACCAATTACTTTTTCACTATTGGATAGATTTAACACTCTCACAGGAAATTTTCCATTCTTACAGGTTTTCACGAGGGCTTTTGCTGTTATTGTCTCACTCTTAATTCCTGATGGTTCTACCACCCACAACCGGTTGTCCTAACAATCTTCCTCCATACGTGCCCATATCACAGTTTCTGCCTGAGCTGGTAATTTCTGGGATGCTACAGCAACCAACTTCCCTACTGCAGATTTACTCACATATCCAATATCAAGGGGTATTTCGACGTTTCGCCAGATCATTATTTGCTGCCCCATGCGCAGATCGACTCCATACATGATCATAAAATCTGCGCCAATAATAACTTCGTCCACGATATCGGCAACAATAAACACATGGTCCACACTCATGTTGGCTATAGTTAATCTGACTTTGGCCTTACCATAGACAGTAGCAAATTCTCCGGTAGCGGTGCGCAGACTTACATTATTTATTTGTTCCACTTTTCCCTTTACTAAATCGGGCCTTATTATAGACTGCGACGCTCCCGTGTCTATTGTCAAAATACGCTTTCCTCCGTTGATATACCCGCTTGCAGTAAGATTGCTGTTTTGCTGCTGCATCACAGATATGGAGATTGTGGGGCCCTCGGTTGTGGGAGCTAGCTCACTCCTCGTAGTGCTAGCTCTCTTTAGTTTAACGACTCTTGAGATGTTTTGTGAGTCGCACGTTTATTGTTTCTTGGCGGCGAAACAGATCTGGCTCGTTTTCTTGCTGCCTTACAGTTTCTTTGAAAATGGCCGACTTTACCGCAATTAAAGCACTTAGCGTTGGTCTTACCTTCTCTTTCATCTAAGACTTTCTTTACCGATACAAGTATTTACTTTATGTCGTCCATTGTTGTTTTCTCATCTTCAGCAGCTACTTCAATTTTTCGCACTTTGTATGACTGCGGTCTCGAAATGACTTTTGCTGTTTCTTGAGCCAGAGCGTAAGTAATGGTTTCAGCAAAGGATGTGTTTTGCTTAGCGCAAATTGCGTGCTTAATATCTGGGTCACGAATACCATTAACAAATGCCTCCACTTTGAACTGTTCTAGAAGTGGATGGTTTTCCCCAGGGTATATTAGCTGCACCAAGCGCTCTATCTCCAAATCCTGTAGCGTCTCATTTGCTCTCTGCACCCTGCCACGTAGCTCCATTCTATACAGCTCCTTTTTATGATCGCCGCCATATTTGCGCTGTAACGCCACCATTATGTCATCATAATTATTCCTGCAGCTAGTTGGTAGGCTTTCGAGGACTTCTGCTGCAGATCCTTTAAGTGCCAGAATCAGCTCAATCGCTGTTTCTTTATTGCTCCATAGATTTTTCCTGACCACTGTCTCGAATTGAAATTTGAAGACGTTGAAGGGTATGGTGTTGTCGAAACTGGGAGCTTTTATCCTATTTGTGTTTTCCGTCACTACTCGTACTGGACCTTCTCTTATTTCCAGGCTCATTATTTTGTTTTCAAGCTCCTGCAGCTTTACATCGACATCCTTTACCTGTACTTCGACGCCACTAGTTTCTAGAAGATTAACTTTTCTGTTTAAACCAGACAGTTGCACTTCTACGGCAGAGATTTATTCGTCGAACTTGACTTCTACGTCTCCTACTCGCTTATTAATGCTTTCAGAAATTTGTAGAAGGTTCTCGTTGACTTTTCCCAAAAGCTTCTCATTGTTTGCTCTAGAAACTTCTTGAATCTCAGCTAGAAGTTGTTGATTTTCACCTCTTACTTCAGCTAACAGTTTTTCACTGTTTGCACTAGAAGCTTCGTGAACTTCAGCTAACAGTTTTTCGCTGTTTGCTCTAGCAGCTTCTTGTACTTCAGCTAACAGTCTTTCACTGTTTGCTCTAGAAGCTTCCTGAACTTCGACTAGCTTTCCGTTTACATTTTCTAGAAGCATTCTAGAGTTTTCTCCCATTTTCTCCATCATAGCGGCAAACATCGTATTGAAGTCCATGCTACTTGCTGTTGTTGTTTCGCGGCTACATACCTCTGTCATCTCTTTTTTATCAAACTCATATGCGCCAATGTCCATGCCACGACGCTTGAATTCATCTATGAGCCTTTTCTGCAGTTCTGTTTTGTTATCTGCTGTAGGCAAATCCAGCTTACTCAACTCCTTTTTCAGCTGCTCCACTTTAAGATCTTCAAATTTCATTGTTGTTTATAATTTTATTTTTTTAAGTTATTTTATTTTACAATTTCACTTCTGTCACCAATTGTTAAGTTTTTACTTTACGTTGGGTTCTTTTAATTGCAAAATAAATACATGCTGTTACTTCTACTGTAAGTCACTTTATTTATTAATACCACTGTTAAAAAATACAGCAAACTATTAAACACTCTTCAAAATTCGACAACTTAACTCTTTGACTTTTAAATTAATACTGCCATACTACTCGTCAGCACGATTCACTTATATAGGTGATTTAAAAGCACCAGAATGTTCTATTCCAGATAGGTCTGGCAGGTTCGATTGTTATTGCTCTTGTTTTCTGTTTGTGTGATTGTTTATTTCTTTATACCTGTATTTGTGGCTATTTATTTCTTTATACTTGTATGTGTGGCTATTTATTCCTTTATACCTGTATGTGTGGCTGTTTATTTGTTTATGCTTGTATTTATGTATGTGGCTGTGTATTTAACAGAAGAGTGTTTATTTAATCTGTGTGTGTGTATGCGTAAATGCGAATGTTTGTATGAGGCGTTTCTTTCTTCCATCATTGTAAGAAAATAAGCCATTAATGTTGTTGTTCGAGAGTATTGTTGTTCAGAGCTTATAATGAATAAATTCTTCTTTCGTAACAATATAATAAATACAAAAACCTTAGAAGATGTAATTCTAAGAAGGCGAAAAATATCAATGGTGAGAAATAAATTGGGTGAAGATATGTTGGATAAGGGTTTTAAAAAGCAAACCATATACAATGTTCTATAAAACTTAATTTAGTGAGAATGAATATTGACGGGGAAGACCGCAAGACTTGGGAAATATAGTACTAACACGTTTCTATCATCATTCCAGACCCATCACATTCGAAAAATCGACAGATATGATTGATTTATTACATCACACATCATGACTATTTTCAAAAACTTGATCGTACTGAAAAATGTTAAAATACATTAATAACAAGATTATAACTAATGTTGGTTGAATAATAAATGTTGAAACAAAGCCTTTTTATTTTATTATTTTTTTATTGAAGTATTTAAGAAAAATTTCATAAAAAGAAATCAGTTTGTTTCAATTGAGATCCCGAGTTATTATTTTCTAAATGTAAAATTTTTACTTTTTGCTGACTTTGAAAATGGTGTAAGTCCTTTTGAAGTCATTAAAAGTATAAATTTTTGTTAATCACACTTAAAAATTGATTACATTATAAATTTAAATCAATTTAATATTTAAAGAACACAATACACTAGAATACAATATATCCATATTTTTCAAAATATTCAAATTCAAAACCTTAAATATCTCCATTAACCCACTCTCGATGAAAACAGCTCATATATAAATGAAAAAGAGCTGTAAAATAGAAGAAATTTCGTTAAATTTTTGAGTTGAAATATAAAATAGAACATTTTTTAAATTTATATTCTTATTTTAAACATTTCAAATCAAATTTCCGCAACAGAAACTAAAAGCTTTATTCGTTTATTCTTCTTAAAAGGCGGAAAAAGCTAAAAAGGCAATAATGATATGGAATTTTGTTTTCAGATTATGTTGCATGTTTTTATCTAATGATAAAAAGGTATTATAAAGAATAAAATTTAATACAAAATTAACTAAATATTTTAGTTATTTTAACTGATTAAAAATTTGTTTATATTTTCAGCAAGGGCATGAAATATATATTCATCTACGAGGGCAAACGTATTCGACAGCAAAAGTTAACTGGTACAGTGTTACATTGAAAGTTACTGTGCTAGAAACATAAAAAAATGCGGAATTATGAAACCTCCCTCGTAATATTGGCATTATGGCCAAAACTCGACAGTAGTCCAGTATTTAATAACAAAATTCGACAGCCAGGCAGGCTTGTAATAGATAAAATTTTATTATGTCCATATGGATCTATTTTTTACGTTTTTGATTTTTCGATTTTCATATATACTCACATAGCACTTGAAAAATTTTTGTAGTATCGATAGATTTGAAACAAACTATCGAATGGGCCGACTATCGATAGTTTTGCAACTTTAGCATGTTTTTATGAAGGCCGTTATTTTCCTATTTTTGATAACAATATAAATTTTAGCTTTATTACAATATTTTTACCTGCTATATGGCTTAGTTTATTTAATTTGGGTAGCTCAAATATTATGTCGATATATACACTGAACCAAAAATTTAACTAAATACTGTAAAATGGGGTGTAGAGTTGGAGAAAAGGTTATTATACAGCTAACAAACTTTTTAGTCAAATCTACAGACGATTTTCGTAAATAATTTTTTTTTTAAGTTCCTTATATTGAAGAAATTTCTTCAATATGACTATTTTCGTTATTTAATAGGGTGTAAATATGATAAAAAAATTTTGTAGATAAAAAAATCCACTAATTGAAGCCAAAACACCAATATGAAGTTTTATGTTTTGCAACAAGTACTAGAAAGAGACAGATGCCAGTATACTATTTTTTTACCTGTTACTGAGCATATCAAAGGGTTCAAAACAAGGCATATTTAACCAGGTGACTGCACGAGGCGGAGCTAATATTAAAGATAAATTTTTAAAATTTTTTTATGTGGAGTTTGACATTAATCATGTATTTTAAGAGAGAATAAAATAGATATTAGTGTCAAAATCCATATAAAATAATTTAAACATTTTTTTCTGATATTTCTTCTCCCTTACGCTATCACCTTGTTAAATATGCCTTGGTTCAAAAGATAAGCTCACATACATTAAATATCATTAACTATAGGGACACCCCTTAGTTTCCAACTTTTTACTATAGCGGACAAAGTAATATACCTTATATGTAAATTTCAAACATATGTCTATAATGGTTCGAAATATAGGGTAAAATTTCATCAACTATTTCCAGTAACCTTTTTTGTTTGATTCAGATAAATTTTTTTTTTTTTTAACATTTTTTTTACCAAATATCATAAGTAATTGTTTGATAAAAAATAAAATAAAAAATTGTCTGATGCTGCAAAATAATTGTTTTAATCTGAGAAATTATTTTTTCTGTGTAGAAACCAAAATTGAAATTTTAGAAATGGAGGATTCTCAACATTTAGCAAAATGTTCGGTTCAAACGAATATTCGGTCTTACCGAATAATTAAATTTCAATTAGTCAATCGGTGCTTTCTCGAAAGAAACTATCTGTAAAGTCTTCACCACACTAGAGATGCAAATAAAAAAAATACGTATTACATGTATTTATAAATTCTTGTTCTTAAAAAACCCTTAGTTTTCACAAATTTTAATAGGTTTTATAGATAAGGAACCAATCACCAATTTTTGCATACGACCAATGTCTTTTTTACCCGTTTTTTCTGGAACCAATCTACCGTGTAAAAACAAAATTAGGTGTACTTCAGTCAAATATTTTTGTTTATCATTTGCACTCGTGTAAAACTGTTGAAGAATGCTTTAGGAACTGGAACACCAAGCGACACCAGTTCAAAACGTATTTAATTAAAATAATTCTGACAGATAATATCGTAATTTCGGGCAAAATCTTTACGCAAATGTGTTTTAAATTCATTCTATAGTGATAATGCTTTAGTTGGCATATTAAATGCACATTCTGTTGCAAATACATACATACATACATACAAACATCCCAGCAAAAACTTCACTTACTGAAAAGCTGTTTAGTAATGAGAAATCGTTGTTACAAGTACATACAATTTGATTGAAATAACTACTTATTTTTGTTCGAGATGTCGCTAAAAGAATTAGGTAAAAAATAAAAGAATTCAGTAAAAAAAAAAAATAATCGTAACCGTATAAATAAGTACTTCTAAATTGTCAAAAAATAAGTAGTTAGAAATTTATTTGATAAATATTAGAAAATAAAATTTGATGAGAAGTAACACTCAGCAGTTAATGGGATGGAATGCCCATATTTTATCCGTGTTTCTTCCTTTCGAAATGGATAGGAGTAGATAAGACGAATTGAATGGATGGTTAGTGTGATAGTCGTCAAAGCTTTATGTTATATATGTTAATTATACACAATCGAGCAACGCTCGAATAATAATTTATGTTATAATCAACATCGGCCCTTAAAATTTAACCACCCTTTATATAGCGATCAACCCCGAAGGTACGTTTTTTTATTAGAAAAAACAATAAATTTAAATTTTTGTGAAAACTATTTATTTATTTATTTAAATTACCCCCGCACCCCCAACATTTTGATCCATTCGAACCGGATCAACCCTTTTTAAATAAAATATTTAAAATTGAGTTTTTCTTTTTAGAAACCCCGAGGAATTAACCGATTGCTCATCCACATTGGTTTTATTTTAGCAATTTATTTAAACCCTGTTTATTAAATTTTCGTGTACAAGGTACAATAAATTTGAAGTAAAAATAAATTAAAAAGTGCAAATGAAAATAAAACAAATCACATTAAAACATACAATCAAGTGTACATATGTACATACATATATATATAGTTGTTGTGTGTGGAAAGAAAACACATATATCTAACAATTAACAACTATTTATTATTTATTTTATTTCAAAAGTTTATAAAGAATATTGCGTAAAAAAACTAGAGATCCACAACTGTAGCAGCAAACACGACTCTTGAAATTAATTTCTGTTTTCGTCTGTCTTTTTGTTTGCTACTTTTTGGCGAGTTGCCAGACTGTTGATTTTGTAAAGCAGGCAGGTTTGGGACTGCCATATCCACCCCCTCTCCAGTGACTAAGTCGGAATCTGACTGGAACGATATTTCTGTAGGCGTTGGACTACGTTGAGCAACATTCGTGTCTTGTTGAAGTTGAGGAGCAGACGACGCTGTTTGAGGCGTAAAATTTGTACTTTGTTGATCAGGTGCTGTACTAGGAATTTCCAAATTGTTGTTTTGCTGAGTATCATTTATGATGAAAGCTGGTTTTAGTCTGTCCGCTGAAACGATTACATCTTTTCCTTTGATTCGAATTTTGTATAACCGGTCTGAAATTCGTTCTACCACTTCGTAGGGCCCAGTGTAGGGTGCTTGAAGAGGTTCTCGAACAGCATCAGTGCGTAGAAAAACGTAAGTACAATCATGTAGATTTTTTAATAGGAACATCTTGCCTTTGATATGATGAGCAGTTGGTGTAGGACGTAGAAGATTAAAATACTTTCGAAGTTTTTGTAAAAATTCAGAAGAATCGACGGACTTATTGCTTCGTCAAAGAAATCAGTTGGAAGACGCAAAGAACCACCATAAAGTAAATCGGAAGATGATGTCTAAGATATTCAGGCATGTTCTAAGACCAAGTAGGCCTGTAGGTAGTATATCAATCCATGATACGTTAGGGTGACACATTAGAGCAGCCTTAAAAGATCTATGCCACCTTTCAACCATGGCGTTGGATTGGGGGTGGTATGCAGTTGTTCGTGAACGTTTTGAACCAGTGAAGTTTATAAGTGATTTAAACAACTCAGACTCAAATTGAGTACCTTGATCAGTAGTACATAATAGTTTTAGGACAACCGAAACGAGATATCCAATTTGACCAAAATGCTGCTGCGACAGTCTGGGCAGACATGTCCTTCAACGGAACAGCTTCAGGCCAACGAGAGAATCGATCGATCATTGTAAGGCAATATCTGTAACCCTGTAGAGGAGGCATCACAACGATATCTAAATGCACATGGTCAAAACGATTGTCAGGAACATCGATTTTATTTGGCAGTAATCGGTTGTGTCTTGTAATCTTTGCTCTTTGGCAGGACAAACAATTTCGGGCCCAATTAATGATTTGTTTTTTCATTGCCGGCCACACGTATTTTTTTCGTATTTGTTGAAGAGTAGCCTTGCCACTCGGGTGAGACAAATTGTGTATCCCATTGAAGATTTGTTCGCGAAGTTCTTCGGGGATATAAGGACGTACATATCCGGTTGAGACGTCGCAGTAAACTGATGTAGAATCAAAATGAACGATCTGAAGTTTAAGCAAATTATTACCTTCTATTAAGTTTTTCAATTCTTCATCTACTTCTTGAGCTGATTGTAGTGTTTCCATTGAAATTGTTGATGGCATTGCAATTTCATTAAGATGGGATAATGCGTCTGCTACTGTATTTTCGGAACCGGACAAATAAACTATTTCAGTAGTAAACTGTGAAATGAAATCAAGATGTCTCAATTGTCGGGGCGAAGCTTTTTCAGGTTTTTGGGAAAATGCATACACTACTGGTTTATGATCAGTCTCAATAACAAAATGTCGAGCTTCAAGCATATGACGGAAATATTTCACGGCTTCATAAATCGCAAGCAATTCCCTATCATATGTGCTGTAATTTTTTTCGGCTGACAATAACTTCCGAGAAAAAAAAACCGAGAGGTCTCCAAGCACCATCAATTTTTTGCTCAAGAGCAGCTTTAATCGCTGTATCAGAAGCATCTGTAATAAGAGCTAAGTCCGAATTCGGTGCTGGGTGTGCTAGCATTGTGGCCTCGCTGAGACTTAGTTTACAAGAAGAAAATGCATTTTCAGCCTCAGGTGTCCATGGGATTCTTCTTTTGTCATTTTTCTTCGAATTAGTTAGAAAATTATTGAGAGGTGCTTGTAATTGAGCCGCATGAGGAATACAACGCCGATAATAATTAATAACACCAAGGAATCTACGAAGTTCGCAAATGGTTTCGGGTTTTGGGTAATTCATAATGGCATTGACACGATCAGTTGGAGGTCGACAACCACTACCATTAATTGTGTAACCAAGGAACTGTACCTCTGCCTGACCAAAATTGCACTTGTTAACATTGATGGTTAGACCATATTGACGAAGGCATTCAAAAAATTGTCGTAAATGATATCGATGTTCATCGACAGATGTGGACATGATAATAATGTCGTCAATATAGCAATATACAAAATCAAGGCCTCTTAAAATAGAATCCATAAACCTTTGGAATGTCTGCGTGGCATTACGTAGCCTAAAGGGCATAAATAAAAACTCTACTAGACCAAATGGAGTACAAACGGCTGTCTTTTGAACATCTTCCTCGGCCATTGGTATCTGATAGTAGGCTCTAACAAGGTCAATAGTCGTAAAAATTGACTTACCATGTAATTTCTCCGAAAAATCTTTAATATTAGCTATGGGGTACCGATCCGGAACAGTTTGTGAGTTAAGTTTCCGGTAATCGCCACATGCTCACCAACCACCAGTTTTTTTTAGCTACCATGTGTATTGAACTGGCCCATGGACTTTTGGAGGGTCGACATATGCCATGAAACAATAAAAAATCGATTTCAGCTTTTGCTGCAGCTAGTTTATCACCAGACAGTCTTCGTGGACGTTCAGCAACTGTTTTGCCTGTAGTTTCAATATGATGAATAACTACTGCTTCAGCGTTTGGTTAACGAAGCATAGTTGTTGTTGTAATATCAATAAATTGTACTAGCAGTTCAAAAAATATATTATTTGTTGTTGTAGACAATGTTGAAATACTAAAATCCTTAGTTTCACCAATTTCACCACTGCTTGTTAATTTTGTAGTATTATCAATTAGACATTTTCTTTTGAGGTCGATGAGTAAGTTATAATGGCTCAGAAAATCGGCCCCAAGTATGGACGATCCAACGTCGGCAATAATAAATAACCATTTGAGTTCACGGCGAAGGCCCAAATCCAATTTAAAAACGCAATGGCCAAAAGTTTTAATTTCACTACGGTTAGCAGCAAGAAGCTTGATTGTAGCTGGCGTTAGAGTTGCTTTGATTAAAGATGGTGGCACTACAGATACCACTGATCCTGAATCAACCAGAAAACGTGTTTTAGTTGATTTGTCAAAAATATGCAAACGATTTTCCTCTGTTAAATTATTATTATTATTACCGCTGCCGCCAACCGAGTTGACTGACGACAGCCCCTCTAGTTTTCCGAATTTGATTTCCAGCGGGGACAGGTTGGCTTACAATGTTGAGCTGCGTCGCCAAATTTTGCATGATACCAGCATAATTGAGATTCGGTTGTGTTTTGATGAGAATTTCGTGCACGGCTACGTGATCTGGATCGTTGTCGATTAAAATTGTTTTTATTATTTTGTTGTAATTGGATTTTCTTAATTTCATCTGTCAAATTGTTTATAGCTTGGCAAACGTCTGAAAAAGTCATACGGGGGGAAACTGCGTCCACAGGAACACCTGTGTTATAATTTAATGGTGTAACTGGCACGGAATCCGCAAAATTGTAAATTGCTTCTAGCATTTTATCGGCTGTTTGTGAAAGTTTCTCCAAATCATCGGCTTTCCACACGGATAATATAGGGCGAATTGAATTTGGCATTTTTCCAAGAAACAATGTACGAATAATTGCTTCATTTTCCTTGCCTGGTGCTAGGCGTCTCATAGTCGATAAAATTTCTGAAGGCTTCTTACCTAAAGTTTCACAACCTTGCAATAAACGCCGAAGTTTAGATTCAGAGGTTTCAGCAAATTTTGCAATAAGACGGTCCTTCAATGAGCCAAATTTGTTATTCTGTGGCGGATTTGTTATAAGGTCCTCAATTGATAAAAGTATTTCATCTTCTAAATGAAGTGATACAATGTCAAATTTGTCTGAATCTGATGTAATGTTACACAATGCAAAAGATCTTTCAATTTGTGCAAACCATAATTGCGGATTGTGTTTGTTGAATTTAGGGATATGGACTTTTTGGAGATTTGAAACCGAAGCGCCACTCGCATTTGCTTGAGACTCTCGGAGAGTGTTGACTTCACGTTTCAAAGCTTGCATTTGTGCAATCATATTTTCCATCTCGGCCATGTTAACACTGCTTGTATCAAAAAATTCAATTTCTTTTCCACCTGATGAAATTTCTTCGTCATTGGCTAATACACGTTGCCTTAAGTTGTAAGGGTGTTTTTTCATAAGCAGAACTTGTCTTGCTCGAAACTAACAGCAACAAGTCATTCGCTTGAAAATAAACGTTGAAAGTTCAAATGCTCTGCCGCTGTGCTGCTTACAAGAATAAAAATTTTTAGCGTCGTGAAAGAAATTAGCTAAAGTTTCTATTTCTCAGAATTTGTGTTTACCACGGGGTCACCAATATTGTTGTTGTGTGTGGAAAGAAAACACATATATCTAACAATTAACAACTATTTATTATTTATTTTATTTCAAAAGTTTATAAAGAATATTGAGTAAAGAAAACTAGAGATCCACAACTGTAGCAGCAAACACGACCCTTGGAATTAATTTCTGTTTTCGTCTGTCTTTTTGTTTGCTACTTTTTGGCGAGTTACCAGGCTGTTGATTTTGTAAATCAGGCAGGTTTGGGACTGCCATATATATAAACATATTGTTGTTTTGTATGTTCTTTATTTGATTTTTGTTGATCACTTATTGAGTGGAGTTAACAACCTGCTAAAACAAGTTGGTACTTTAAACTCACCACTTGTAATTAAACTCACCACTTGTAAAGCCTACTGTTAATTTTTTCATACAGAATGCTCTCAAAAATTTGTATGAAAAAGTCATGAAAAAATGTTGAAGAAGTAGTACTCTGTTTTTACTGTGGAAAAAACATTGAAATTATTTCATGTGTAATTTTTTGTGGAAAATTTTGTAAAACAATGTGGTATATTTAAAAGCAATAAAATCGTAAAATTCTTCCAAATCGCGAGATAGACACCACATTTTAAATGTCAAATTTTTCTTGTGAAATAATAAATGTTACTGAACACTTTTCACAAATTCGAACAGAGTACTAGACTTAAGCAAATATTAATTTGATTTTTTTTAATAAAAATAGGACTTATTGATATTTTATATTATTTTAACACCCGTTTTAAGTATTAAAAGTCCTACACAGTAATAATAATTAATAAAAGATTAGTTTTGATAATTTAATTTATTATTACTGGTTATAAAATTGATATTTTGATCAATTTATATAATTTTGTTTGAATTTGTAATTCTAACCAAAACTTTTTGAGTTTTATAGAAATTTTCAAATTAAACTAAATTTTTAAAACTGATTTTATTGAATGATTTTACGTAAAATGGCAGCCATTAAATCTTTATTAAAAAATTGCAGTCGTATGACTGATTTTGAAGTCTTTATTCAGGCTATCCCACAAAATGAGCATACTGTTCACTTTCTGAATACACAACGTCAGGATTTAACTGGTTTGTGGGAAATATTTCGTGACTGCCATGATGAAGAGTTAGAAACTCTTGAGGAAACAAAGGTCTCAGCAAAGGAGGTTAAAGCCAATTATATGTTAGGCTACACCAATGCGTATCGTTTATAGAAACCCTAGTTGACAAATTTAAAGATAAATGCGCGGCTTCATCGAACACTCTTCCAATACATCTTTCCCCTTGCGACACCAAAACATTCTCAGGCGATTATTCGACTTGGCCATCTTTCAGCTATATGTTCTCGGCCCTATATAAGAATAACTCACATGTGAGTAATATTCATAAAATGTATTATTTGTTGCAAAAAACTGAAGGTGAAGCCCGTGATATAATCCGTACATGTCCTATAACGACATGGTTTTGATATGGCCTGGCAGAATCTCGTAGACCGGTATGAAAATAAACGAGTTCTAGTCAACGCTCAACTAAAAACCCTTTTTAACGTTGAAGCAATAGAAAATGAATCCGGTCCCTCTATTAAACGTTTGCAAAGGACAATTAATGATTGTATTACGAATTTATCTTTATTGGGCATTGAAACTAAAAATTGGGACATAATTTTTGTATTTATTTGTTCAACTCGGTTACCTGAAGTTACACTTGGACTTTAGGAACAGTCCCAGGGACCTACCTCCGATTTACCGCAGTGGAGTAGTATGAATCATTGTCTAACGGCTAGATACCGAACTTTAGAATCGGTTTGGGCTATTTTTGACGCTCATCACCCGACCAAAACAACAGGCTATTACCCAAAAAAGACTCAAGAAGTTAAGAAATATAGAAGATTTGGTACAAGTGTTACCCCAAATATACCTCCCAGATTACAGTCCACCCCTTACTCTTCCGTTTTGTTGGAAACCACAGTGGTTGATATATTATTAAGTGACGTAAGGTGTTGAGTTAGAGCTTTGATTGACCCTGCTTCACAAGGCACGTTCATTTCACTTAGGCACAGAAAAAGATGACACTTCAATATGAGGAAATTTTTTGTCAAATAAATATTAGACTACGACAGGTAGATCGTAAGGAGTGCATACATATCTCGGGTGATCAATAACCCCCTGCGAGGGGAAATTTTTGTTTGTTTTTAGATTGGTAGAGTTTTTTTTGCTTTGATTTGTATTAGAGACCTTAATAGAAAGCAATACACATAGATGTAGCCAAGGGACCCACAGGGTACCAACTGGTAAATAGGAGCAGTTAAAAGGCACGTGGGGGGGTCAATATAAAGAATTTTTTTTTATAAGGATTTTTTTTGCTTTTGAGATCTCTGCTTTAAAACCTAGGTGCATTAAACACATAGACATCATCAGGATACCGAATAAAACTGTCAAAAATAAAATACACACGTTTATATGTAAACGATTATTTTGAAGCAAGTATAGCTATATGACTACACGACCACCGTTGTGGCTGTCATCAACTTAGGCTAATTTATATTTTATTCAACAAAAGAAAATGTCACAAAATTGTAAATTACAAATTCATATACAAACAAAAAGTTTTGGAGGAAATATTTATAATTTTTTGAAAAAGATATTTAATTTTATAAAAGCAAAATAAAATAGATGTCGTCTTCAATATCATTAAGTAGCTGACAACACGGCGACAATTGTAGCCAACGGAATTTGTTTTCATTTGTCGTCTACTTCTTTAAAGCATGAATAATGAATTTTTTTTATACGACTTAATTTAAGTAAAGAGTCAACAACATGAATAATGCTGTACATGTCTGTATAAATCACCTTGGTGAAGGGTATGGAAGATTCGGCACGGCCGAATATAGCAGTTTTACTTGTTTTTTATTATTTTTGTTTATTTAAAATTCCGTTTCATTCGGCCGTGTAAATTATGTAAATTAGTCACAAATCTGTTGCTATTAAACACAATTAGCGGAAATTGTTTTCGATTCGATTGGTTTGAAAACTGTTTGTTATTTCAATAAGTTTTTTATTTGAATTAGATGAATTATTTGTTTGATTTTATTTATAATTTGGTAAAACCTTTTGTCAAATAAATTTTCGTTTGGTGTTTTTTTATCATTTTCAGTAGACTTTTTGTCTAATTTAGGCAAATATTTTATTTGAAGTTTTTTTTCTAAAATCAGTACATTTTTCCCCAAATAGAACAAATAATTGTTTGAAAAAATCGAGGACTATTTTCAATAAGCAAATTAAAAATTTAATTGTTTGAGTCTATAAATTTATTTATAGGTCAATATTCAAACAAAAAATTGTCTCATTATGCAAATTAATTGTTTAAATCTAAAAACTAATTTATTCTGTGTATATTTTTAGGGTTCCGTACACAAAGTGTAAAAACGTAACCCTATTGTTTTCGCTACAATGTGTGTCCGTCTGTCAGCGCCTTTTATCTCTGGAACCGTAATAGGTAGACTCTTGAAATTTTCACAGATGATGTATAGCTGTTGCCGCTATAGCAACAAATACTAAAACTTATAGGGTGTTCCAATAGAGAGGTGTTATTCACGAAAATGTGTTTATTTCTTGAACTGTACGAGGGATACACTTGAAATTTACAAAAAGTAATTAAAACTTAGTTCACTATATAAACAAGTATAAAAAAAGAAAACTAAAAATTAAAGGGTGTTCCGATAGTAGTATGATTTGCATGTATAAGGCATAAGTTTTGAACCATAATAGGTAGACCCTTGAAATTTTCACAGAAGTTGTATAGCGGTGTCCGATAGAGAGGGTGTTAACACATATTCACGAATATGTGTTTATTTTTTGAACTATATTTATTTTATTATTTATTTATTCTTTGGTAATATACGTGGCCAATTTGGCCAATATAAATATTACAAGTTAAAAACTATGAGAACAATATTCTAAAATCTAAAAACTAAATTTAACCTAAAACCCTACGACTCCTCTAAAATTATATTTATATATAAATATTTAAATCTAATAACAAAAGTACGAACCCAAAAATCAGCACTTAGGAATACGAAGAAGTGATATATTCACGAACCATTCGTTTAAATGTTGTTAGAGAACCAATGAAAGTACGTAAAGCTATAGGTAAGCTATTCCAAAATCTAGCAGCTCTAATAGTAAAGGAGTGTTCATAAATCATATTAGAAATTAGAGCATACAGAATTTGTGGATTTCTTTCAGAATTGGAAAAGGATATTAAACGTGAAATAGCCTCCGGTTCATGAAATTTAATAATTTTATAAAGATATATTAGCAAACGAAATTTTAGGTAATCTTTAAATGTAAAATTCAAAAAATTTCTTAAGTGTAAGGATACATGTGCCCTTAAACGTAAACCGTAAACGTAACGAACAATTCTATGGATAATGTGCTTGATTTTGTTACTGTTGTTCTCAGAGCAACCAGATATTACTTCAATGCAATAGTTTATTTGAGACATAAGCAAGGCATGTGCAATTGTCCTCTTGACAGATAACGGTAGATATAAATTTAGATGGTATAGTCTGCGCAAAGTAAAACAAACTTTAGAACATAAATTGTTAATATGCGGCTCAAAAGACAATTTGTCATCAATTATAACTCCAAGACAACGCAAATTAATAACAGTATCTATGGCAGTATTACAAATGCTTAAGTTTAAATTATATGTACCAGACCTGTTACTTTTAAAAATGATAGCTTTGGTTTTATTGGGATTAACAGAAAGAGAGTTAGTCTCCATCCAATGATCTAAGGTATTTAAATCATAATTGATCGTGGCTTCAAGGGCATCCAAAAAATATCGATCACTTGACCACAGTAATTGCAAATCATCTGCGAATATGAAGGCTTTACATGTGCTATAACTAAGGAATTCAACAATGTCATTTAAAAACAATGTGAATAAAATGGGCCCAATAACGGAACCTTGTGGTACTCCTGATCTAACATCAAGTAAACTGGAATTCAACTCACCACAAGAAACATACTATTTCCGACCAGTTAAATAAGACCATATCAATCGACAAACAGATCTTGAAAAGTTAAACTTATGATTAAGTTTATTGACTAACAGCAAATGACTGATTTGATCAAATGCCTTAGTTATGTCAATGGAAATTAAAACATTGTCCTTCCCTTTATTCCAATTATCTCTAATAGTTTCTGTCAAAGCCATCAACAACAAATTGGTGTTCCGACCATGACGGAAACCATATTGGCAATCATGCAATATTTTTTTACATTCTATTAAATCCAAGATCTGTTCTTTAATTAAATGTTCAACAGCCTTAGATAAAGTAGGCAAAATACTAATAGGCCTCATGTTATCAACAGAAATTTCATTCCCATGTTTTGGGATAGGCAAAATTCTTGCAATTTTCCAACCACTCGGGTAAACAGACGAGGTCAATATATTATTAATGAAATAAAGAAGATGTCTACTGATATAGGGAAAAATTATTAGTAAAAATTTTATTCAAATACCATCAATACCTAGGGATGTCGACTTTATTTTAGAAATTGCAGTAAAGAATTCTGTTTCAGTTACATTTGAAAACGAAAACGTATCAGGGTCATTGATATAATTTATAAAATCAGGTTCATCATCAGCAGAATCTAGCTGATTGCAAACAAAATTTTGATTGATTTGATTGACATCAACATTATTATTTGCATCGGAATCACCTAAAGCACCAGCATTTCGCAAAGTTTTCCACATTTGTTTTGTACTATTTAAGTCGAACAATCGTTTATGTTGTTGTTTCTTTAAGTTTCTGATCATTTTTTAGTTTGATTTCAAAGCTGTCGATAAATTTCCCAATTTTGATCATTTCTATTGCAAAAATATGTCCTTAGTGCAATGTTTCGTAAGGATCTTAAATATTTAACTTTATTAGTTAATTTTAAGAAACTACTTTTATTGTTATTCTGGGAGACTCTCCTACATGGAACATAATTTAGAAGGTTATTGAGTAGATTATTAAAGAAATTAAGCTGTATATTAACATCGCTAGATAAGTAAAGTTGCGAAAAATCAGTACCAAGTATATGTTCTTCTATACCTGCTACATCTGTACTGTTATAATCCCTATAAACCACAGTATTAGAAGTAAAGGTAACAGGTATTTGTAAAGCCAAAGTTATTAGAAAGTGATGTGAAATGTCTGGAATCTGAAATTGGGCAGAGGTACTGATTGACAAATTTCTACTCACTGCAAAATAATCAATTAGAGAAGTTGAATGATAGTGTGGATCATAATGGGTAGGTAAACAATTATGCTTGCATTTTAAGCCAAAACGTGTACAAAGCGTATATAATTCTTGTGCTTTGGACGTTACAAAGAGATCGTTGTTAAAGTCACCTACTAAAAGAATGTTGTTATATCGAACAAGAATATCACCAAGAAATTGTTCGGCTGAATTAAGCTGTCCTCTAGAAAGATATATTGCTCCTATTAATACCGAAACCGACTCTAAATATATCTTAATAAATAAAGCTTCACAAGTAAAATATTCTGTACAACGATAGACTGGTTTAAATTTAATACTCATGGAAACATATATGGCAACGCCGCCACCTCTAAAACGAGATGGTCGGTCGTTTCTACATAAAGCATAACCCGGAATATCCAAAGTAGCATTAGACATAGGATCAAACCATGATTCTGTTACGCAAAAGATATCAAGAGGTTTATTCTGCAAAATCAAACGTAACTCGTCTAATTTAGAAGATCTACCAGAGGGGCATAAACTTTGTGTATTCATGTGTCCAATTTTCAAGTTACTAAAATTATTGTAATAAATTTCTTCTAAATATCCCTCACTGATTATTGGGCCCAAATTGACTTTAAGTGGCATCAGAAATTAAAAAAGTAGTAAAGAGGAGTCGTAAAAGTAAATAGCTTAAAATATAGTTCTTAAAAAATAACATATTTAAATCAAATATTTAAGATAATATTATGTTAATATGAGTTTAGTAAGGCCAACTAAATTACAAAAAAATATAAAGAAACTAAAAACTTCAAAGAAAATTTAATGGAAAATATTTAATGAAATAATAAGTGCGTAAATTAAGGTATAACAAGAATATGAGCTCCAATTAGAAAGACAAGTTAGTCTTCTTTGCCATCACGCAAATCACAGCACTGTTGAAAATTAAGTTGTTTTAATGTTCCATCAGGAAGTTTAATTTTAGCTGAGGGCACATCTCCATTTAACACTCTGAACCAAGATATTTTACCGACTTTTCGCAAATTCCAACAAATCATCTGTAGTTTACTATAAGCTGGAGTAAGGTGGTCATTCAGATAAACTCTAGCAGCAATTTGAGTACCGATAATGTCACTAAGTTGCAAGGAGCGCGTTTTGAAATATGCCTTCATAAGGTCATCTCGAAGATGAACATTATTAAGCTTCAATAACACAGATCTATCTTTTTGTATATAGAGATAACAATGTCTGCACGATTAATTCTTCTGTGAAGACAGTTATTTTCCAACTCCAAATGGGTGATTTTATCAAGTGTATTAATTTCAACTTTTTTAATTGTGTCATTACAAACTGCAATATTTTCCTGTAATTCCTTAAGAGAAGATGCTAAATCGGATCGAATATCTAAGGCGGACGACTCTATTAATTTTTTAAGATCACATTGCTCAGTACGCAGCTCTTCAGTAAATTTTTTGAAATTTTCACTAATCCTCTTATCCAATTGCTCAATACAACGAGTCAATTCAGATGCACATGAATCATGAGTTTCAGCTGGTGGATTTTTACGACAGTTGAGACAAGTAAAATCCAGAACGTTATCTTTTTTACCAAGAACAGCATATACTTCATCGGAAATTTTAAGACAAGAAGCATGAAACCAATTACATCTTAGACCATTATCAGTTTTATTCACATTTTTATTACAAATTACACATTTAGAAGCAGCAGGCATGATTATTTTATTTCGTAAGTAACTTTTAATTTCTTATGAACATACAAATTAAATATATGTAGGTAGAATAACTGTTTATTTATTATTAATGTTTTTTCTTTTGTTCTCCCTTTCTATGTATTTGCAAAACGTGGTACGCAATTATTTGCTGATAATATTGAAAATTTTAGTTAATTTTGTTTATATTTTTGTATTTCATTAACTGTAATATCAAAATATTTTTAGAATTATTTTTAGCAATTTAAATTAACTTTAAATGATATAAAATAGATAATTTAGTCGACCGCTACTAAAAACACGTTTACTCTCTCATAGTGTTGTAAATCGTTTTTGAAAAAATTATAAAAGCTATACACTAAAAATTTACAAACTGTAATAAAAATGTTAAGTATTCTCTTAGCATTTCTGCCGCTTTAACTGAGCATTAAGATGCCCTCGAGAATTAATGAGGAAAGAATACCAATTGATTGATTAATTTGACTTTTTCAAGATCAAAAAAAATGTGTAAATGAAATTCTTAAATTATTACAGTACTTACTCTATATATGTATCTATTATACTACAGTACTAATTCTATATATGCATACACTACACCCTTACCCTTTTAGGTTTGGGTATTATTAAAAATGAAACCAAGTTAGAATCACAAATTAAACATATGTACATATATATGCGTATTTATAAAGTGTATTTTAAGTATTTACTCTATATATTTCTTATTCATATTGTTACATATTAGTTCTTATAATTCTTTATATTTCTTATCTACATATTTGTGTGTTGATTTAAATATTTTTTTAGTAAATTTTTATGCACTATTTTTGTTTTTGATTTATCAATTTCTATGACTACATTTAAATCTTCTATGTCTATTACTTTGTATGGGCCTTTGTATGGGGGTTCATATTTCTTTCTATTTAAAACTTTAACTAAAAGTAAATCTCCTATTCTAATATCTATCCTATTTTGATTCTTTTTAGATTCTAATCCTCTTTTCTTATTTACTTCGAGAATTATTTCTCTTGTTCTTTGTAATGAGTGATGAAGTCTAATCTTTTGGTTCATTTAAATAATTGTCAGTATTATAAACTTTTCTGGTGTCCTCTAAAATATCGTTTGGCAGTCCAGGAAGTCTACCAAAAATTAGTTCAAATGGTGAATAGTCTGTACCGACATTTGGTGTCGTATTAAAAGCAAAAGTATAATATGATATCCACTCATGCCAATTATTGTCATTTACAAAATTTAGAAAATATTCGTTCAGGACACGATGATTTCGTTCTATCGTGCCTAAAGTTTCATGATGGTAAGGTGTTGACAAATTTTGTTTTATTTTTAATAATACCCAAATCTCTCTCATAAATTCATTGGTAAATTCAGTTCCTCTATCTGTTTTGAGAATGTTAAATAAACCGTATTTTAATACATTATGTTCTATTAAAGCCTTCGCGGCTGTTTTGGCATCTTTTGATTCAATCGGACAAGCAACAACATATTTTGTCAGTTCGCACTGCATGGTAAGTATGTATCTAAATTGTCCGGATGGTCTTAGTGGTCCAACTGTGTCCATTACAACAGTATCAAAACCGTGTGAGGGTGTATTTGTTATAGTAAAAGGTTCTTTGTATTTTTTTAACTGTTTATAATTCTGGCATGAAACATGTTGTTATGTACTTTCTAACCATTTTATTCAGATTTTTCCATATATATCTTTGTTTTAGTTTGGAAATTGTTTTCCTAATACCAAAATGTCCTCCGTGTGGTGAGTGTCTTTTATTTCTCTTGGCATTTTGTATATAATTATTTCTATATCGTTTTTCTTTATATTGTTATATATTTCTTTCAATTCTTCGGCCGTTATATATTTAAATATTTCATCATTATCGTATAGTACGTACTTTTTAAATTTCAATTTCTTCATTCTCAATAAAAGTTTCTCCATAAATGTTCCTGAAAACATAGGATTTTCGCTTTTATTGCATATTTTGTGCGTGTTATTTTATCATTTTTCTCTTTCAAATCTTTTTTCAATTCTTGCTGCATCTTATTATCATATCTAAATTCAATCTTTTGAGTACCCTTAATATTATTTATTGACGTACATTCCCACATATGAATGTGATCAGTCTCCTTTCGAGATATGCAGTCTTTTATAATATTTTCTTTTCTATGAACTTTCTTTTTATTTTTATTTTCATCTTCATTATATTTATTTTTCATTTCAATATTAATTTTAGTTTTCATTTCGTTGTTAAACATATTTCTTGTTATTGCCAAGGTTTTCTTTTCTTTTTCATCAACATAGATTGGAATCATGTCTCTTAATATTTGTGAATTTATTTCTACACGCGAAAGAGCGTCTGCGTTTGTATTATTCGCTCCCTTCTTATATATTATATCAAAGTCATAATCTGATAGTTCAAGTCTAATTGTGTATGTGGCAATCTGTAGTTTTTAATGTAAGTAGGTGTGTTATCATTTAATTCAATACTTTGTTTATAAAAATTGTTTACCGTTAATGGTTCGTCTTCAAGATTCTTCTTGATTGCTCATTAAAAATTTATTATTTCTTTTGCAGTACAGAGAAAAAAAAATTTTTTTTTTTGCAAAAATAATTAAAAAAAAAGTTTTTAAATATTAAAATTTCTACAGGATCTACTCCAAACTGGCAGGATCGCCATATACTATGTTTAGTGTTTTAAGGTTTTATGTTAAGTATTCTCTTACACTTCTACTGCGTAAACTGAGCTTTAAGATGCCCTCGAGAATTAATGAGGAAAGAATACCAACTGATTTCAATTCTGATTTAACTCTGAATTTTGTTTTCAAAAATACAAGCTTATATACTAAATTAATCTATAGGTCTGCAATATTTTGGGGTACCAACAAATCAATAGTTGATTTGCTGTTCCCACGGTCTCAGCAAATTTTACTTTGGTTCCCATAAACCATTGGCACGTGAAAAACATTTTTGCTTTAATACAAATTTCATATTACAAACATTCCCATGCCAACAGTTCACTAAACTTAAATAGAGTTCATATTACAATTTTATTTCTCATACAAACAAGAACTCAAATACCTTATTTATTTTTAGTCACGCATGATTCCTTTGTGAATTTATAAAATAAATATTTTATGATTATAAAATATTTATTGATTATAAAATATTTATTTCCAAAAAATATAATAATCGAAATTGATTACTATGGGGAAAGCCTATCCAGATAGCTATTTCGCTAGTGTACCGTGGCCGCTATAACAAAAATTGCTAAAATTTAAAGGGTGTTCCAATAGTGATGCAATTATGACTTTAATTTTAAAATTAATGGGTGACTCATAAGACATGAAAAAATTAACAACTTGAATTTTTAAAGTTGTACTAAACACATTAAGGAACCCTAAGTGTGTGAGTCTAACTCGCACTTGACTAATTTTTAGGGTTCCGTACACAAAGCGTAAAAACGTAACCCTATTGTTTTCGCTACAATGTCTGTCCGTCTATCCGTCTGTCAGCGCCTTTTATCTCTGGAACCGTAATAGGTAGACTCTTGAAATTTTCACAGACGATGTATAGCTGTTGCCGCTATAGCAAAAAATACTAAAACTTATAGGGTGCTCCGATAGAGAGGTGTTATACACGAATATGTGCCTATTTCGTGAACTGTAGCAGGCATAGACTCAAGATTTAAAAACAGTAATTATAACTTAGTTCGCTATATAAATAAGTATAAAAAAATAAACCTAAAAATTAAAGGGTGTTCCGATAGTGGTGTGATTTGCATTTATAAGGCCTAAGTTTTGAACCGTAATAGGTAGACGCTTGAAATTTTCACAGAAGGTGTATAGCAGTGGCCGCTATAGTAACAAATACTAATACTTAAAGGGTGTTCCGATAGAGAGATGTTATTCACGAATATGCGTTTATTTCTTGAACTGTAGGAGGCATGGACTCAAGATTTAAAAACAGTAATTAAAACTTAGTTCGCTATATAAATAAGTACAACAAAATAAACCTAAAAATTAAAGGGTGTTCCGATAGTGGTGCGATTTGCATGTATAAGGCCTAAATTGTGAACCCTAATAGGTAGACGCTTGAAATATTCACAGAAGGTGTATAATTGTGGCCGCTATATAAGCAAATTCTAAAACTTATAGGGTGTTCCGATAGAGAGGTGTTATTCACGAATATGTGCTTATTTCTTGAACTGTAGGAGGAATACACGAAAAATATGGAAGCAGTAATGAAAACTTAGTGCGCTATATAAACAAGTCTAAAAAAATAAACCTAAAAATTAAAGGGTGTTCCGATAGTGGCGTGATTTGTATGTATAAGGCCTAAGTTTTGAACCATAATAGGTAGACTCTTGAATTTTTCCCAGAAGTGGTATAACTGTGGCCGCTATAGCAATAAATATTAAAACTTATAGTGTGATCCGATAGGGAGGTGTTATTAAGAATGTGTGTTTATTTCTTGAACTGTAGGAAGCATACACTAAAAATTTACAAACAATAATTAAAACTTAGTTCGCTTTATAAACAAGTCTAAAAAAATATACCTAAAAATTAAAGGGTGTTCCGATAGTGGCATGATATGTATGTATAAAGCCTAAGTTTTGAAACATAATAGGTAGGCTCTTGAAATTTTCACAGAAGGTGTATAACTGTGGCCACTATAGCAATAAATACTAAAAGTTATCGGGTGTTCCGAAAGTGAGGTGTTATTTGCCGTTATGTCTTTATTTCTTGAGCTATAGGAGGCAACCACTTAAAATTTGCAGACAGTAATTAACTCTATGTTCGCTTTCTTTTAAATTAAACCTTTAAATTAAAGGGTGTTTCGAGAGTGACGTGCTTTGCGTGTATATGGCCTAAGTTTTGAACAATAATAAGTAGACTCTTGAAGTTTTTACAAGAGGTTTATTACTATGGAAACTATAACAAATAATAAAAAATAAAAAATAATGGGTGATCCATCAGTGACATGTTTTTGACGTATATTACCTTTTTTTTGAACCGCAATAGGTAGGTCTGATATTTTTATAGAAAGTGTATTACCCCGTTATAACAACAATTCCTAAAATTTAAAGGGTGTTCCAATAGCGATGCAATTTTTGCGAATATTACTTTGATTTAAAAAAAAGGGTGCTCCATAAGACATGAAAAAATTAACAATTTGAGTTTTTAAAGTCGTACTAGACATAGTACGGAACCCTACGTGTGTGAGACTAACTCGCACTTGACTGATTTATTTTAATTTAAGATCAATATCTTTCTGAATTTTATAAAGTTTGGTAGTGTTATTACTTTGCCATGAATTATTCCAGAGATCAAATAGATATTTCCGAATCTGTCGTTTATAATCCAAATATTGATATTTAAATTCTGTTGATATATTCTGTCTTAAAGAATCCTTCAGCCTTTTCATTTTCTAAAGTAGGGACTGTTTTTTTTTCTCTCTTTCCACTGAGAAAGAAAATTTCTTTCAGAAATTTGTGTATTATATATTAAAGCAAACTCTGAAGACCTTTACATCCCCCAAAAGAGGAAGTCTCCCCTGATCTATTACATACTTGTTATGTTTTACACCTAAAATTTAGCGTAAGTTATTTTGCAAAAGTTAAAATTTGTTCATGAATTTTATATATAAATCTTAATGTTTTAAAATTAAAAAAGCGTAAGAACTTTATAATTACTTATTATAAGATTACTGTTCTTACTAACTCCAACCTTACCACTCTAATCTTGAAAGATAAGCATATAGAAATTAGGAAGCTGTTCGATTAATATAAATACAAATAACAAATATTATTAAAAAAAACATCTCAACTTACCCTGGCAAATGAAACAAAAAACAATTGTTTATGTGTCAAATTCAGTCCAGGCAGCTTTAGTACATCAGCTTCCTTTATCATTGATGTTTTAAGGAAGGCATGATACGCTGCCTTGAGACCACCGTTGTCTGCAATATTTTCTCCCAATGTTTGTTTACCATTTAGATGTCTACCATTTATAACATAGGAACCATATTGCTTTGCAAAACACTCCGTCTTCTCATTAAAACGTTCAATACTTTTATTATCCCACCAACGATTTATGTTGCCAAATTTATCAAATTCTCTGCCCTGATCGTCAAATGCATGCGTTAGCTCGTGGCCCATAACCACGCCCATAGCTCCAAAGTTTAAACTTTTTGGATTATGTATATCGAAGAAGGGGGATTGCAAGATACCGGCAGGGAAGACAATTTGGTTTTTAGAAGGCGTATAGTAGGCATTCACCATGTGAGGCACCATACCCCAATTGGTCTTATTAACAGGTTGATCTAGTTTTTCCAAATTTTTTTTTAAATTAAATATATTTGATTGAATATTATTCTCAAAGTAAGCATTAGCAGTGACGTTTAGATCAGCATATTTTTTATCTAATTCTTCAACGTTTAATATATAATCGGGAAAACCAATCATATCAGAAATGGCATTGGCTTTTTCTATAGCACGTTCACGTGTCCTCTTATCCATCCAGGTAAGATTGTATATGTTAAGCTTAAAAGCTTCACGAATCTCATTGATCATTTGTTCTGCTTCGGGTTTAGATTCGCCATGGAAAGCTTGACGCACAAAAATAGCACCTACAGCAAAGCCTACCACATTTCCAGTATCAGCTACACAGAAGCGCCAAACTTCCTCTCCACCATCCGAGCCCATAAGGGCTTTACGTACGCCTTTGTAAGCATCACGGAAAGAGCGTGAGAGGCAAGGCGAGAGTACCCTAACAGCTTGCCAAACTAAATAGTTGTTAAGGGTGCTTAAGAAGGACATTAAGATAAACTTATTACTAACAATGTAAAATTAATTTAATAAGTGCTAATGTACTTACTTCCGACCCTCCACTGATTTTTGCATTTCTATAATTATGACCGATAATTTCTTCAAGAATTCAGGAGCATAAACCACTACCACTTCTTTTTGTGTAACTCGACGGTTCACTAATTGCATGGCAAAATCCAAATGTTCAGTCCAATTTATAAAGGGTGCCAATGCATTTAGTTCTGATAGTTTCATAGGATGATACATGGCTTCTTCATTGCGACGTTCCTCTAAAGGAATGGTTATGTTAGCAATTTTAGTTTCGAAATTCATTATTTCTTCCATTTGACGACGAGCATCAGTCTCATTAGCACCCAACAGCACACAAACTTTAGTCATATACTCAATGTATTCCTTTAAAACCTTACGATGAATTTCTGTACGATTTTCATAATACTCCGGTGTGGGTAATGTCAGACCACCTTGATCGATCTGTATAACATGACGTGTTGAATTCTTGTCGTCTTCCCCTATGGCCCAACCAAATAAACAGTTGATATTGTATCTATACAAATCAGGGATTTTAAATGTGTGGGTGTAAGTGTATATAAAATTTGATCTCACCTGTTTTGTAATTTCTTCAATGTATCAGCCAAGCTCCACTTTCCAATATTAAAACCGGTATGCGTTACATTCCATCCACCAATTTTCCATAGAAAAGCCACCATGGGCTTTGCCCCTAATTTCTCCAAATCGTCATTACGATCAAGACAAGATTCATAATAAATCTTTGCTTTTTTTTCAGCCTCCGAGTTAAAGTTTTTCATGGGTTTCTCCAAAATATTTTTTATTATTAATTGATTTCTCTGTTCTATGTTACTAAAGGTACCCCAGGAAGATTTGCCATCTGGTATTGGGTTGTTTTTAATCCATTGATTGCTAATAAGAGGAAGGAAGGTTTTAAATGTTTGATTTATTTTCGAAACTTAGAATTACCAGGAAAATCCGTAAAAATCCTCACAGGGATTAACTTTTCTGTCAATCGAATTCAATATATCATTTGAGGCAAATATGCAGTGCTCATTTAAACATGGCATTTCAGAATCTAAAATAAAATAAAAAATGTAATTAATCTTATTGAAACACATTATTTTTACTCTTACTATCTTTGTGCGGTTCTACATGCAGAATTCTGGTAGTGTTAACTGCTTCCTTTTTGAAGACCATTATAAATAAGCCCAATATTATAAACGACATAACAATTGTTGTTATCATTAGCCATTTTTCAACACGATTGCGTGAACGCCAATTCAAAGTAGCCTGATAATAAACATAGAGATTTATTTTTGAGAATATACCAGAAATAAAGCGTTAGATTGTTTATATTAACATTTCTTTTCATACACTTCACCACAGGTGGAAAGGGTATATGTATAGATATTAGAGCACCCGTGAAATATATGGGATTTTCTAAAGTATTATTTTTTGCACTCCCCGCACATTTTCGGTTATCTGGGGACTGAGAATTGAGATGTATATAAAAAATTTCGTTTCTAAAATGTAAACCGGCCACGCCCTTCAGATATAAGTGGTAAAAATTTCCTGAAAAAGCTGTAAAAAACATGTCTGGATTTATCTGTCAATAATTCTTAAACTAAGAGCATTTCGTAATTTAGTTATATAAACTTTTTATTCGTTATAAAGGGACAAATATTTTGTTCATACAAACTTTTAAACCACGATAAAGCCTTAGTGGTTTTTTAGCGGTTCAATTCGAAGGTTATCTGAGTTGTTCTCATTCACTTCTAGAGACATGTAAATTCGAACTCTCTTCATCAAGTGAATAAAGGTTTTAGCAAGTGAATAAAGGTTTTTTGAATGTTGTCCATTTATGGCTTAATGGCCGAAAACTGACTCAGGCCTGCAATATTATTAAACAATTCCATTGTTTTACATTTTCTAAGTGTTAGTCAATCATTTTGATAGTAAATAAACATAATATTTTACCGAATAATCGAATAAAACTTTAAAAAATTCGATTAATCGATCAGTTTTGAACGTGATTTAGTTGATATAATATCGTAAATTAATTTTTTCTTTATGATTAACGGACCAAAGGCTCACTCTGGTCTGCAGCTGATTTGAGGTTTTATTCAAACACAATAAGACTCCGCTCTACGTCTTCAGGTGTTCTTAGCGGACTGTTTTCCGAACAATGAGTACTAGGATAGTTTCTATATTTTAACTAATTAATGCTTATGTTAGTCGTTGGTGATACGATATTTTGTTTGTCCCATACATAGAATGATCTTTAATCATTTCTCTCGGAATACCCTTAATCACACCAAAATCAATAACATCAGGTATTTTTTTGCCGATCAGTAGGCCAATAGGTGGGTTGTCCCCTACATTGATTTGTAGAAGTCGCTATACTGATATTTGAAATCTAGAAGGTGAATAAATCGAAGAAATAACTAAGCTTTGATGAAATTCTACAAGACAGATATTTGTTTCTTGAAGGTAATCCTCACAAAAATTACGCAGTAAATAATGTTTTATTCGGGCCTTAATATGTGTAGCTGAGCCTCCACATGATCTTCCACGGGGGTCCTCAGTATCATATAAAATATAGCCATTGATTTTAAAAAAGCTTTTGTTAATTGTGTCTCAGAAACCAGGAGGGGGGTTACTCTCTATTGCGATACGAAAGCAATTTCGATTCGAAAGCTTGATGCGAGAAGAGGGCAAATCGGTACTCTCTATGACTTTCGCAAAATTTTTGAAAAAGTGGCAACATTAACAGTTTAAAAATGTAAACAAAAATTAAGCCGGTTGAATTTACATATAAATATTGATGGATTATGGTTTAAAGACGTAAATTAACTTCAAACGAGTTGCAAGCGGATAGGTTCGATATACTTTTTATAAATAAACGCTGGTATAATAAATCTGTTATAGAATTTTTTTCAAATTCATATAGCTTTATTTTAAGTTTTTCCGTTACTGAAAGTTCTACAGGAAATTCACGCAAATAGTATAATATTTTACATAAATAATAGCATAATATATAAATTTTTTAACCAGATATAACCCTTACAGGATCTCCATCAGATTGTCTAAATATTTTGTGCTACATTTTGCTTCCGGCTTGTTAGGCATTAGCTCGCAGCAACTCTTTCATGGCCAAATCACTGTCTACTAAAATTAAAAACAGTCGTTGTTTTATTTGTAACTATTTGGCTTAGATTTCCCTAAAAATAACAATTTAGATATCAATTAAAAAACATTTTTAAAGTAATTACATGTTTTCTTCCTTTGCGCTTGCTCTTTTACTATCGCAAAATATTTGGGCTTATCGAACGAATTTGACTTACGCTTTCGCATTACAGAGTGTGGTGCTGCCATCTTTGCCAAAATGATATGCGAAAGAAAAATGCAAAAATGCGCGAACGCTTTAAAGAGTACAAATCGTTCGATTTCGTACCATTTTTCTTTCGTATCGCAATAGGGAGTAAGCCCCCAGCATGACATCAATTTGTTAGTTCTTGAGGAAGTATTTGAGTTCATTTTTATGTTGGCGTAAGCCGTTCGCGTTCCAGAAACATATTTTTAAACAGTTCATGGTTTGTTTATTACCGCCTGCAACATCATAGATTGCATGCGTACCATTTCTTGCATTATGCTGTTCATAGAGCTCATAAAACTGTTTAACAAATGCACTAATGTCTCGATGCTTGCTTCTAGGCGATTATAGTTACCAGATGGTGTTTGTTCTTTAGGTTCTGGGTGCAAATTTGGAGTAGAATTAGTTGTCGGTGTGGCTTTGTGTACTGAAGTATGATTGGTTTTTAACATATCTGCGTATGAAACATGTTGTGTTTTTGGTTGGGCTAATTGAGGATAGTGAGCATTTGCTCGTTATTGTGTATGCTTTGCAGGAGTATTTAATTTTTGAGTGGTTTTCCTTACCATGGGAAAAACTGGACAGCCTCTGCAGTTAGCAGTTCCAGTTCCACCGAAATTGCTACATTTTTTACCTTTCCCTTGTTTTGTCGCATTAGGCGGAACAATGCAGCTCGACACATACAACGCAAACCGGAAGCAACTTGCAGTAAGCCCTAGTATGACCATATTCTTGGCAATTTAGACACTGTGCGAGTCCTGATCGCTTATGCGGTTCCTCTACACTTATTTTGCGGTGTAACAGATATTTCAAATTATAAATGAGATGCGTTTCGTTCTTTTTTAATCTCATATCTCCAGGTTCCAATTTAACGCGAAATAGAGGTTCAGGGACACGTCCCGCTCCTCCCGCTTTTTGGAGGCCATCTCTAATTTCAACTGGATCAACATATGAGTCTACAAAATTCTTTTTGCTGCTTTCAAACTCGTTTACTGCTTTACGATAACTGCTTTCATCAATAAATTGTATTTTGGTTTCATGAAAGTTACGTAAAATGAGTTCTCGCCAATAACTGAAATTAGCTTCTTTATTAAGTCGGTCGAGTTTTTCTCCCTTAAATAAATTGGAGGTGGTTTGAACGACCTGGGTGCCGTTTTAGGTTCACTTGTTTCGCTATTTAAATAGCACAACGATTGTGATTATGTACTTTAGACATTGGTGCAAACTGCGAAGATTTACGGCTTCGACCTCTTTTTAATACAGTTATGTATCTGTCCATTCCCACTTGCGTCTTGGGTTTTTCTACACTCTCCATATTAGTCTTGGTAATACTGTGTTCAGAAGGCGACTTATTTTTATTTATTTTGTTTTCGTCATTTAACAAAAGCGATGAACAAGATTGACCACGTAAAACTGACGAATCATTTATACACAAATTATTATCAGTTTTTTTGTTTTTATTTGTTTCATTATCGTCTACATTTTTTACTTACATATATTAAATTAGATTGTTTTTGTTTTTCTTTTCAAAGTAGTAAAGCAATAATACCGTTGTTAAAAAAAAGAAAAACAATTTTTACAGACAACTTTGTTGTATTAAAACAAGTTTGTTTTCTGCTTTTGTTCAAATTTATTACACACAATTTGTTTTTGTTTTTTGTTATTTGCGAGCTTAAAAAATCGCGTCCGCACTTATCAACGCACAAACTGGAACTGAAAGTAAACCAATTGAGTTTGAAAAATTGTGAGGAAAATCGAAGATGAAAATATTCAATAAATGAGGAGCTAAAATTTATCCTCTAGGTACTTCACAAGAAAACAAACAAACTCAGGTAAAGAATCATTTAATTGTACACAAAAACGCCTATTATTGAAAAAGCTTTTGAATAGTTTAATTATGTGAAGATCAAATCCACTATTAACGGCTTTTTTCAATTCGAATTGCAAATTGGGTAAATAATTTCCAGTTAAACTATAATCCATTTTATTACGAATAACTTTTTCAAAAATTTTCCTAAATTTGATAACAAAGAAATATGTATGTCTCAGATTATTAATATCAATAGAGTTTGATTTCTTTTTTATCGGAACAATTTTGGAAATCTTCCAACCAACTGGAAAATACGCATTGTTTAAACAGTTATTAAAAATTATAACTAAAAACTCAAAAGCTTTAAAAGGATTTTTTTTAATATAAAATTTCAGATTTTAGCAATACCTGATTGATTGCAGAGAAAAGTTATATTGTCCATATTTATTAATCTTATTCTTATTATTGATTATTTAGAGCACAAAATTATCATCCAAATTAAATAAAGTACTCTGATCTAATTAAGTTAAGAAATTATCTATTACCGAAGAGTCTCTATCTAAGGAACTACTTATATAGTAGTTATAAACTTCCGAAGAATTATTTTAAAGAAATTTATTTTCTTTACCTCATTTCTACCTTATTAACTGATAAGTCACCAAAGCTTGTTCTTCTTTTAAAACCTAACAAGCTATAAATTTGATTATGTGCTAGAGGACCAGGTTTAATTTGTTCAAATATCTTACTAAAATGTGCGTTTGCTTTGCAAACTTGCTCTTTAATTAATATACTTCAAAGCTCTACGTGTTTAGAAATAAGTTTGTATTGTCTAACAAATGAATGTGAATAAAGATTTAACTAATTACAAAATGTGCATCCATTTAGGTTGTTCAAATTATCAACCCAATACATACTTTTAGCATTAAAATCACAACCAATAGATTGGCAGTTAAAGCAAAAGGGTTTACTTTTATCATGAGAAATAAACGAACATTGACCTGGTTCATGATTTGAGGAACACTTAACACATGCAAAGAATCGGTTACAATTTTCAACCATGTGCCCAAAATTCTAGCAACGTACAGTATACGGTCCCCATAGTAAAACTGTATTAAAATTATTAGAAATCCTATTATTTTTCCGGTGCGGGGACAATTAAATACCCAAAATTCCCGCATTTCAGTAATTATTATATTTTTAATTTTAATCTATCATTTCACATACAAAATGATAAAGCGTGATAGTTTTTTTTATAAACTATAACCAATCTCTAATTAGTTAGTTAGTTGCCATATACCTTTTTTGAATATAACATTATTTTAAACTTTTTAGTATTTTTATTTTTTAAAGTTTTGAAAATACTTATAACCATTGGTATTCAAATAACATTATATGAATAGGGTTACCAAATTGACAACACTAAATATTTTAAAATTAAATTATTATTTAAGATAAAAAAACATATTTATATAACGATTAATAATAAAGTTACAAACAAATTCAAACAACATAACAATTGTAAACAATTTCTTAATCACTAAACAGAGACTCTGAGTATGAATCAGTGTTAATAGATTCATCTACTATTATGTAATTACTAATTGCTTGATTATTGTTGAATGAGCTGCTTGTATTTATTGTATTTCTATTAGATGAAATTAATGGATCAGAAGAAATAAGGAGTTTATTCATTAAATCTTGATTACAATTTTCTCTGCTATTTTTTCGAGTGTGCTTAAGTCTGTTCTTTCTTAATTGTTTTGTGAAGGCATTCTAAAGCATTCGCCCGTGCACTCACCTTGTATTAGTTCGCCCTGGTTTAAAGCATAGCCTATTATTATCATACATTTTGAAATATCAATTGATAATTTTAATAAAAATATCAAATATATTTGATGTGCCTATTTTTTCAGGTCCATCGACGCAGGCTATTTTTTTTAAAGAACATATTTTGGCTAAAAACTTCACAATTTTTCTACATTGTTGTTATAAATATTTGAATTTTAGGATTTTTTCATTGTTTCTGTTACATTTCTGAATAAAACAAATATAATTGCATGCATTTTTATTGAAAAATGAATTTTTGATATTTATTTTTCCAAACCCTATTTTTTGTTACTTAAAAATTATCAAAATAATTCGATTTTAAAGCCGAGTAACTTTTTATAGGTGTAACGCACAGAAAAAACCAAACCACCTCTGGAATCGTGGGAGTCTAGGCTTTTATCCCATATGTATGATGATAAATTCGAAAGTTTTTTTTTGATTTTTTTCCACTACAGTTTACTGTGCTACAATAACACTGAACTACCTTTTGATTTTTCCTAGGCTTTTCCCATGTTACTACGTGATTTAAAACAAAACGAATACAAAATAAATCATTTAAACCTTTTAAGAGTAACCAAAAGAAGGACAGTTTTTAATTTTTTTAGAAAATAAGTTTTAAATTTAGAGACAGATTCAATTGTATCCGGTGCTAATTTATTTAAAGCGGACTCAATATCAGTAATATTGGAATCATAATATAGGCAATACTAACGACTGTCGTCTCAACTCCAAAGGAGTAAAAGAATAGGATTCAATATTTTTTTTCCCTAAGAATCTGCATGATTTCAGAATGAGCTGTAACATCTTGTAAATATAGTTTACTTTTAAAATTATTCTTATTCTTATACATTAAAAATTGCAATTTTATTTTGACTACCACTAGGTCTAATGTCAACATCTACCTTCAAATTCCCCTGGGAATTTCTTTTGCATTATTTATTTCTAACCACTTGAAAATCAATATCACCTGCAGACTTTGTCACATCAGAAACATCATCTTGAGAAAGGAAAATCGCATAATCATCAAGAGAAGACAATAACAGAAGAAGATAACAGTCTGTGAATTCTGCTCAAAATCAGTATTCATTTGCAAAACATTAACTTGCTTTGCATTAATAGAGGCATCAGAAACAAGCACAGAACATTTATTGATGGTAGATGATCCATGACCAGTTTTTTTTAAAGATTTAGCCTTGGAACAAACCTAAATTTTATCCGGAGGTTTTATTTAATGTTACTCGTGGAAACCACAGAATTATTCATTATTGAATAATATATGAACACAAAAAATTTATTGGTTTCTTTTTCATTTGAAAATTAAATTAATTTTTTGTAAATTTTTATATTATTTTATATAGTTTATTTGACCTTTTTGTTAATATTAATTTAACTATTTTATTTAAGCTTTAGGTCTTTAAATAATTTTAAGTTTTATTTTTTCGATATTTCGCTACTCCTTTGTGTAGCATCATCAGGAAAAATTAACAAATTAACGTTATGAAAAATTGCAATTAAAAAAGAATTGAAAAAATTTTCTTCAAAGTAACATATTTCAAAAAAAAAAAAATTTTTTGTCATAAACTTATTAAAAAGTTTTTAAACAAGTACAAACAATAATTAAATTATTTCTTATTTACTAAATGTCTGTAAATTTGAGCTACATTATCTGTGTCTGCCTTAAAATTAATTCTCTGTGTGTTTGGTGTATTAATAATTTGTAACATTTCTAATATGTAACGACGTTTATAATTGTTTTCTGAATTTAGTACTGAAACATTATCAAAATTGGGATAGTGATTTAATTCAGCACAATGAGAAGATAATGCTGTTTTTTGCGAATTAATATTCCTATATTTTTGGTCTGATTTATGTCCTGCTATTCTAGTTTTAAGTTTATTTTTCGTTGTGCCTACATATACTTTATTACAATTTTCATTTTCATTTCCGTTACAAGGTATTTTATATACTATATTTGACAAGTCTAATTTTTGGATTCTATCTTTAGTTTTACTGAATAATTTGTTTAGAGTATTTTGAGTCTTAAAAGCCATTTTATATTTAGTATTATCAAAGATTTTAGATTTTTCTAAACGTTCAGATATTTCTGGTACATATATTAAAGATTTATAAATTTTTTGTTCTATAATATCTCTTGTATTTTGATTACTTCTTCTCCCATATTGATTTATTAATCTATTTGTTAATTGTTTTGGAAAATTATTATCATTTAAAATATTTCTTATTTTTTCCTTATTATTTTTATGGAATTCTTTATTACTAATTGTCAGAACCCTGTCTATTAAATTTTTAGCTGCGTTAACTATTATTCTTTTACAATGTTTCGAATAATAGTTAATAATTCTTCCGGAAGACGTTGGTTTTTGATACCAATCTATTAATATGTCATTGCCTCTCCTTATGAGTAATGTATCTAAATACGGAAGTCTAAAATCAGACTCTATCTCAACTGTAAATTTAATGTTAGGATTAAATTTATTAAATGTCGTTAGTAAATTGTCAATTGCCCTATCGGATATTATACAAAATAAATCATCTACATATTTAGTCAATATTAGTATTAAACCAATAATGAAATATGTTACTTTGAAGAAAATTTTTTCAATACTTTTTTAATTGTAATTTTTCATAACGTTAATTTTTCCTGATGATGCTACACAAAGGAGTAGCGAAATATCGAAAAAATAAAAATTAAAATTATTTAAAGACCTAAAGCTTAAATAAAATAGTTAAATTAATATGTAAAGTTTTATATTTGAATAAAAAACGACTGCCTTCTACATCAGTTGAAATAGAACTCAATAAAAAAAGAGTTTTTCTAAATTTATTAATCTTTATTGTATATAACCTTAATAAAAGTTTGTTAATCTTTACATATGTATGTAACGAGTGATTTTTTAAGAGCTTGAGAAATTTTTTTTAAAAAAAAACGCATAAAATTTGCAAAATCTCATCGGTTCTTTATTTGAAACGTTAGATTGGTCCATGACATTTACTTTTTGAAGATAATTTCATTTAAATGTTGACCGCGGCTGCGTCTTAGGAGGTCCATTCGGAAAGTCCAATTTTGGGCAACTTTTTCGAGCATTTCGGCCGGAATAGCCCGAATTTCTTCGGAAATGTTGTCTTCCAAAGCTGGAATAGTTGCTGGCTTATTTCTGTAGACTTTAGACTTGACGTAGCCCCACAAAAAATAGTCTAAAGGCGGCAAATCGCATGATCTTGGTGGCCAACTTACCGGTCCATTTCTTGAGATGAATTGTTCTCCGAAGTTTTCCCTCAAAATGGCCATAGAATCGCGAGCTGTGTGGCATGTAGCGCCATCTTGTTGAAACCACATGTCAACCAAGTTCAGTTGTTCCATTTTTGGCAACAAAAAGTTTGTTAGAATCGAACGATAGCGATCGCCATTCACCGTAACGTTGCGTCCAACAGCATCTTTGAAAAAATACGGTCCAATGATTCCACCAGCGTACAAACCACACCAAACAGTGCATTTTTCGGGATGCATGGGCAGTTCTTGAACGGCTTCTGGTTGCTCATCACTCCAAATGCGGCAATTTTGCTTATTTACGTAGCCATTCAACCAGAAATGAGCCTCATCGCTGAACAAAATTTGTCGATAAAACACATTTCGAACCGAACACTGATTTTGGTAATAAAATTCAATGATTTGCAAGCGTTGCTCGTTAGTAAGTCTATTCATGATGAAATGTCAAAGCATACTGAGCATCTTTCTCTTTGGCACCATGTCTGAAATCTCACGTGATCTGTCAAATACTAATGCATGAAAATCCTAACCTCAAAAAAATCACCCATTATATACCAATTTTAATAATTAAGTTGAAAATCACAAAAGTAAAAACCGAATGTATATTGTTGTGAATTTGGGAAACATAACAGAGTAAGGCAATATTTAACATTACTATGTTGAAGGGGATATAGGATTTGGCATGGCCGAATATAGCATTCTTACTTGTTATTTATTAAATTAATTATAAAATCTCATAAAGATTTCAAAAACGTGGAGAAGACTAAAAGGGGTTTTTTGCAGGTTAAATGTCACGAAGAACATATAAGATTTTTAGTTTTGTATGGTGCTCCACCAATATACGACTTTTGATTTAAAAATTATTATACTTTTGTATAGAAAGTTAAAACTCCTGAAACCATACCAAAATTTTAGGTTTAACGTCCAACGCCTCCTCTAGGATCTGGAGCCTACTATACTATACGAAGGTCAGTGTTGTATGATTTGATTTATAATTTATGATAAACGATTTTAAGTAAAATTTTTCCATTTTAGGGTAATAATAGATGGCAAAATAAGCAAATGCACATGGCTGATTAATGCAACCTCGATACTGTTACATCGCAGTACAGCTATTCGCGGCAGACCAATCAGCCAATGCTAGAGTGAGATGTAAATCACCCGAAAGCCGATAAACAAGGACGGCCTGTTTGCCGTCATTTTCATTAAGCAATAATGAAAATGACGCACGCCAGTTTCGTAATGATGTTACACTCTTAAGAGTTGTCACACTAAAACTCTCTCTATTAAAAATTTCATTTTCTTTTATTTAATTGTGTTTATTAATTTTTTAATCTAAAAAACTTATTTCTGTGTTTATAATATGTTAAGCAAGCAAAATCGATTGCAGTATTTTTCGAGATTGCTTGGTCATTGGTTTGAATAGTGAAAAAAATGTTGTTAAATAAATTTTCGTTGTAGTCAAAAGAAAGAATCAAATGTCAGAAAACAAATTGGAGCAATTGAAATGTCAATAAAACAAATTAAGCAAAATGTCATTAAACTCAGTTTTTAAGTTGTTTATTGTATTTGGTGATAATTTTGTTTATATCTACGAGGGGTGGTTCTGAAAGTACATATGTAACTCCTCCTTCCTTGGATAAAGGATTCTCCTGAATTCTTTCATTTGACTTTTTACACTAATCGTACAATATCACAATGCAAGTTATTACTATTACTGCTGTTACAATTGGTGGTATACTGTATGTAAATCATAATTTTATTGTTATATTTTATTTCCTCTATTTCTTTTAAATTTTGTATTGTTAGTTTTAACTCTTCCATTGTAAGAGTGTCGTTAAATGTAACATTTGTAAATTTTGGAACAATTATTTTTTCTAGCCGGAGACGGTTGCTGGTTCTGTAATCTTTGGTTTTCTTGCTGCTGTTGTAGAAGCATCTGTTCTTGGCGAAGTATTACCTCATGCAACTGCCTTATTTGTTCACCCAGAGCGTCGATGTTGTTTAACTGGCGTTTATCATCAAAGTCGTTTTTTAAGAACTTAAGAATTTTTTATTTGTTACTTCGGTTTTAATTGTTAATTTGTAGTCTCTAATTGAATTGTAATCGAGTTTTACAAATTGTTTGGTTTTGTATCTTTTACATTGAATTTACTTTTTTTTTAAATCAGTTACTTTAGTTTATTTCGTTTGTTATTTTAGTTTATTCTTCGGAATAAGCTCCTTTGACTGCGCCAGTTAAAACTTCGGTTGATTAAAATTTTTCTGTTGCTGTTTGGACCAACCACTTTATTAATTGCGATATATCGTAAGACTTAATTTAAATTTCTTAATTCTATTCTTATTAACTTTTCCATTTAATTGCGGTAGTTTCAGTAATTGCGTCATCAAAATAAAAATCGATGACTTTAAGTGTTTTTACAAAAATATGAATTCATTAATATTTGAACTGGTTTTTTTGCAAGTGGTATAAGTCCATTTTTTCATATATTGGGATATTTAAGGGTTTGCGTTTGAATCAATTTAAAAATATTGGTCAACTTTAGTCAATTCTAGTGATGTTTTTTACACTATACACCTTTTAAATTTTATTATGAATTAAAAATAACTAAAATTAAATAGAAGAATACACGTTTTTTGCAGCTCCACATGGACTTAGACCACTTTCAAAAATAAGAAGAAAAACAAGAAATAAACACAGGAGCATATTTAAGTCCATATTTTTATGGACATAAGCTTTACTAAAGTGGATTTTTATGTAAAAAATAATAGTTAAAATGAAGACATTTAAATACACAAATAACCAAGTTTATTAACAGTTGATTTCAGTTATATCAAAAATGTAATAAATCAGTCAAGTGCGAGTTAGACTCACACACGTAGGGTTCCGTACTATGTTTAGTACAATATTAAAAATTCAAGTTGTTAAAGTTTCATGTCTTATGAGTCACCCTTTAATTTTAAAATTAAAGTCATAAACGCGAAAACTGCATCACTGTTGGAACACCCTTAAAATTTTAGTATTTGTTGTTATAGCGGCCATGGAAATACACTTTCTATAAAATTATACATGTGCCTACTGCGGTTCAAAAAATAAGGTAAGGTATACGTGAAAAACATGTCACTGATGGAACACCCTTTAGATATTGGTAATTGTTACAGCGGCCGAAGTACAACATCTACTGCAAACATTCCAAGAGTCTACCTATTACGGATCAAAAAATAAGGCTATTTACGTACAAATCATGTCTCTGTCGGAACACCTTTTAATTTTGTTATTTGTTATAGCGGCCATGACAATTCTCTTTCTATGAATATGTCAAGAGTCTACCTATTACTATTAAAAAAATAAGTTACTATACGTGAAAAACATATCACTGCCAGAACACCCTTTAATTTTTAGTAATTGTCATAACGGCAACAGATCTTCTATACAAATTGGAAGAGTCTACCTATTACGGTTCAAAAAATATGTCATTACACAAACAAAACACGTCACTGTCGGAAACTCTTTAAATTTTTATTGTTTTTATAGGGGTCATAGTAATACACCATTTGTGAAAATTTCAAGAGGCTATCTAATACAGTTAAAAAATTGATTAATGTTCATGCAAATCACGTCATTGTCGGCACACCCTTCAATTTTTACTATTTGTTACAGTGACCATAGTAATACACCTCCTGTAAAAACTTCAGAAGTCTACCTATTACTGTTCAAAACTTATGTCATATACATGCAAATCACGTCACTATCGGAACACCCTTTTATTTTTAGGTTTAATATTGTATATGTACTTGCTTATAACGCGACCATAGTTTAAATAACTCTCTGCAAATTTTAAGTGGTTGCCTCCTACAGCTCAAGAAATAAAGGCATTAAGGCAAATAACACGTCACTTTCTGAACACCTTATAAGTTTTAGTACTTTTTGCTATAATGGCATATAGTTATACACCTTCTGTAAAAATTTCAAGAGTCTACCTATTAAGAGTCTACCTATTAAGAGTCTACCTATTAAGGCCTTATACATGTAAATCACACCACTATCGGAACAGCCTTTAATTTTTATACTTGTTTATATAGCGAACTAAGTTTTAATTACATATTCGTGAATAACACCTCTCTATTGGAACACCCTATAAGTTTTAGTATTTGTTGCTATAGCGGCAACATCTATACATGAAAAGTTCAAGAGTCTACCTATTACGGTTCCAGAGATAAAAGGCGCTGACGGACAGCGAAAACAATACGGTTACGTTTTTACCCTTTGGATACGGAATCCTAAAAATGAAAATAACTTCGTTAATTTTCTTTTACAGTTAACATATGTGTAATAAACTTATAATATTGTTATATTTCTCTCTTGTTAAGTTTTGAAGTTTTATAAACTGACAACATATTAATATTGCTAAGGTTTTTCGGTCTTCCCTTTTTTACAAATAAAATAATAAATAAAAAAAATCTTAACCGCCGCTGTTCAATGTTTCGACTCGGCTTGTTCCTTTGCTTGATTGTAAATTTTATTTGAAGTGTGAAAATGTGAAAACGAAATGTTATGTTACGTTAGATTTTTTAACAATCACAACAATTCTTATTTGATTTATTTATTAAAAAATGCAAATATTAATACTCAGTATTATAATGTGAAACGGGCGTTAGTAATATCTGCAGCAGCTTACATTAAAGTGGCAATAAATAATAATAATTGCAATAAGAAAATTGTTTTAATTATAATTATTAGGAATGGACTTATTCCACTTTCAAAAGAAATATTTCTGCGATAGCATTGTACAGCAAAACTGTTTTTGTTTATTTTATGTCAAAATAGATCTCAATTGAAATTGTTTTCATAACAATGGAAAGAAGGAGTCTATATACCATTAAAATTATCGCTAACTCAGTTTTTTTAATAAGTGGACTTATACCACATTAAAAAAAACAGGTCATTTATTTATTTATGGTTTAGAATTTCATTCAAACTTCATTTTACTAGTTAGCAAAATGAAATTTGGATGCATGAAACAAAGAAATTTCATTGGGTTTTAATGTTTACGAAATAGCGGAAAAATTTATAAAATTTCAGAAAACTAAAAAGAAGTAAAATTTGTTCAATAATTGCATAAACACTCTTTTAAAACTGTTTCAGTGTCTTTAACTTTATTTTTAAGTTTCTTTAGAATATTTAGCAATTATTGAATTTATGTCTACGAGGGCCGGTTGAGTATGTGAAATTACATATGTAACGCGATGTTTATCCACCCTGAGGCTCTTTACGGCTGTTAATATTTAAAATTTTGATATTTTTAAGCTCACAGTAATCGAAAGCTGCAAGTACATATGATAATGTACTTTTTTAAACTTCACAAGTTAGTAATCTGGTTAGTTATCCGTGGTCTTTCCCACCACGCAAAAGTATAATAATACAAACCTATAAGAATTTTATCAAATATGTCGAAGCTGTTAGAGAATACATTAATAAGTAAGCTGAACGCAATTACATGCGCGAAAGGATGTTTTCCGAAACATCAATTCGGCTTCAGAATAAACATAGTACAATCAACCAGACTTACATATTAGTTAATGTAGTTAACAGGACTTTTGAAGAAAGAAAATAGTGTTCTGCGCTTTTTATAGACGTTACTCAAGCATTCGATAAGGTATGGTATGAAGACCTAATATAAGTATAAGTTAAAGAATTATTTAACTGATCGAAAATTTATTCTAATAGGAGACTTTTTAAGCTGTCCATTGTTATTTATTGTATCTTTAAAGTGTATGAACTAACTGAAAGACCTCCTATCTTAAGTCTTAAAGAAAAAATAAAAGAAAAGAAAATAAAATAAAACTGGAGTGGCCTACACTCAACTTTACCATACCCAATGAAAACAGATAATTTCAAGCATATATTACAAAGAATAAAACTTCAAAGTTTATTCGAATCAAAAAATTAATTATTTTCGGTTTGGGGTGTTAAGTAAACTACCCCTTACCCCTTCCCGATTATGCCCAAAATGTATACCGCTCTTCATCTCCATAAACCAAAAGTACACACTTAATTTCGTTTTAATATAGATGTCATGCGGTATGACCTGTAGACTGTTCACAAAATTTGGGAGTAAGAAAATTACCGCTTGCCCTCTCCCGATTATGCCCAAAAAACTATACAGCTCTTCATCTTCTTATACCAAAGGCACATACTTAATTTCATTTTGATATGTCAAACGGTATGACCTGTACAAATTCCACAAAATAGTGGCATACAAAATAGAAATAAATTGCAACTAAATAAGTGCTAAGGAAATCATAAAATCACCATTTCCTTTTGAACACTTTCATTATTTTTTTGCTGGGATGTCAACAAAACGAAATTTATTTTTAACCGACTTCAAAAAAGAAGGAGGTTATCTATTCGTCTGAATGTTGCTTTTTTATGTATGTAACCGCAGAACTCAGCCATTTCTGAACCGATTTTAAAATTTTTTTCTTTATTTGAAAGGTTATGCTTTCAGGTTGGTCCCATTTTAAAAACAGTTCATTATATTAAAAATTAAAGGGTGTCTTCATACAACATACATGTTTTTTACGTGTATTAACAACCGTAAATGGCAGCAAATTAAAATTTTAAAAAATTGCGTGCCGCTATAGCTCCCAACAGCAGACATTAATAAAAAAATAAATTTAAAATTTAAAGGGTGTCCCCATAGGTGACATAATTTGACCTATTTGGGTCTATCTTTTGAACCGTTATACACAAAACCTTGAAAATTTGACAGAATGTCGATTACTATGACCGTTATAATAAAATGTATAAATATTCAAAATTTTAAATTAAACTTGCTCCAATAGTTCATTTAATTTGATGTATATGGCCAAACTTTTGAATAGTTGTTCACAGACCGCTGAAATTTACAAAGAACCTGTAGTGCTAAGTCAGCTATAACAAAAAGTATAAAATTTTGAATTTGGAACTAAAAGGGTGTCCCAATAGTTAATGTAATTCTATGTATGTGGCCAAACTTTTGAACTGTTAGAAACAGACAGCTGAAATTTACAAGGAACCTGTATTGCAAAGTCCACTAAAGCAAGTAAACACTTGAAAATTAGGCAGAATATCCACTACTTTCTCTGGTATGATAACAAGTATAAATATTTGGAATTATAATGTAAAGGGTGTCCCAATAGTTCATGTAATTAGATATATATGGTTAAACTTTTTAACCGTTATAGACAGATAGTTGAAATTTACAAAGAATCTTTGTGGCCAAGTCCTCTATAACAACAGGTCTTTAATTTAACATTGTAAATCAAAGGGTGTCCGAATAGGTGATGTTATTAGATCTGTGTGCCCCTATCTTTGAAACCGTTATAGACAGAGGCTTGAATGGTGTCCCCATACAAGACGGATTCTGGTGAAAATAGCTTAACTTTTGAACAGTAATAGGGAGAGGCTTGATATTCAATAGTCTTAATTTTTTCCCTAATTTTGGCGCATCTTTTATTTGGTTTAAATCTAATTCTTACAGATTACTTCTTACATTTTTAGTTTAGAATTGGTGCCCTTCTATCTGTTTTGAAGTCGGTTTTTTTGCAAAAATTATTTGTTAAAAATTTGAAAATACATTAAATTGTGAATGAATTTTTGAGTGTAAAATTTTTAAATTATTTACATATGTGGAAAGTGCAACGATATATCGCGTTATTGTGTGTTAAATTCACACCGCACAGTACCCGTATGTATGAAGACATTTATAGCATGTTTTTGACATTTAGAGAGTTGGCTCTCTATGTACCCTTTGGAAAGAACATTTAATATGATTCTTAGTTCTGTTTTTAATGTTTAGTGTAGGCAACATATCACTCCTTTTGTAGTAAAATTTTTTCGACTGTACTTTTCGACAATTTGTAAATTTTCGGCTATTGCTTCTCTTTCAAAACCTCTACACTTAAGTAATTCATTCCAGTTTGGGAAGTCAACTCGAAATATACAAATTAATATACTTATGTATGTACATATGTACCTCGTTTCTCTACCTCAATTTTTGAGCGTTTCTTTCTTTTAAAAGTGTCTTGACTTTGGAATAGATTACCGACTTATGTTAAAGATTTTAGCCCTTATGTTATGTGTGGCAGATTAAAGATAGAGTAAACCTTAACCTGTTATTTGTCTAATTTTTATTTCAATTAAACTGAAATTTCATAAAGTTATGCTAATGTAAAATACATGCGATTGCTTCGGAAATTCTTTACCGAAAAATTCTGGCTGGGGGAAAAAAACAAAAAAATATATGTACATACTCGTATGTATATAAATAACAACTGAATTTATTTTAATTTTAGCTACTAAAGACATTGTTGTTAGTTTAATCTTTTTTTTTTCTTTGTAATAATATTATAAATACAAAAATAAAATCTACTTAATTAAGTCCAACTTATGCTATACAAAAAAATTACAAAAGAGGGCATAAGTCTCTACGCAATGTGAATGTTATGTGAGTACTTTTTTGTCCGTTAATTTTTTTCTCCTTTTTTCAACCACAATTCCAAAGAAAACATACGGTTTTGTAAATATTGGGATGCCACTTGAGAGCCTTCGTGAATGCTTAGAAAGGCAGTGTCGTCAACAAATGTTGAAGATTGGACTTGAGTGTACAGAAATTTTTAGGCAAGTTTTGCTTCAACTAGTAGACAAGGACTCCGTGCCAAACTCTGTCGAACGCTTGAGACACGGCCATGAAAAGCGCGAAAAAATATCTTCTTTATTCAAAAGCCTTTTTTATACATTTACCAATATGCGATTTTATTCAATATTGTTATGCTGTCTTCTAAATCCGAATTGATGACTAGCAATACATTATTTTTCGCTCAAAAATGGGCTCAGCTTAGTAATTAAATAATTTTCGCAAATAGTTAGGACATATTTGATTCGTGTGATCTTTTCATGGCTTAGGTATAGTAATAAGATAAACTTTCCAGTCTGGGGGAAAGTACGAATGGTATTAAAAGAAAAGAAAAATGATTTTTAATGCTATGTAGGAAATTTCCTTTAGCATCTTGTTGTCAAAACCATAGGCTTTCTTAGGGTATAAAATAGCAATTGCCCTTTCAACATCTAGTGAGTTAGAGCTAAGGAGAATTGCTGCATTAACATCTACGTATGGCAAAACAACTATACTAGTAGGAATATTCGGCAGAAATACATTTTTTAAATAATAAATATCGGTATCATTTCTTGCCTAACCTACACATGAAGTACACTAAGGAGACTTGCGTATAACAGGTATCTTAAGGTTTTTTGTTGCACGCCATAATGAGTAATCCGATTGTGAGCTAGCGTCAAAGTATTTCTCTTTATTTTATTCTGTTTTAAGTTGTGATTGCCACTCACAGTAAATTCGGTTGTATATTGTTTGGTGCCGGATTATTGTTGCATGCTGTGCAGCTAATTTGAGGTTTTTATAAAGATCAGAAAGACACAGCTCTACTATTAAAGTTGGCAGGAAAGACATCCGGGCGAAAAACGAATTCTCCCTATAATGCCTAGTGCGATTCACTGGCAAATCGACCACAAATGGATGGGCTCTTAATGAGAAGCGTGTTGTACGCAAAAATGTGTGTGTATCGGGTACCTTATCCCTGATTTCATTAGAGCACATAAAACGATAAAACAGCGAAACACATCCCACATTGCGTCGATGCTCCAGTGAGTTAATAGAGTTGGATACCCTACTGTCACCGATAAGCTTCTTCGCCCTCTCCTGCACGCGGTCGAGTAGCTCCAAAACAGACTTTGAGGTACCGGCCCATACATGAGAGTTGTATTCCATTTTAGAATGGATATAGGTGATATAAATAGTAAGAAGATCTGATGGAGTGAAGTATCTTTTACATCGTTTCAAAAAACCGAGGCACTTGAAAGCTTCTTTCGCGACTTGAAAAATGTGGTTAGTCCAACGCACATCGCACTGGATTTCCATGCCAAGAACATCAAGAGCTGCGGATTTCTTAATATCTACAGCACCCATAGCTACAGATGATGCAACATCTTCGAACGCACTTCTATGCGTAAACATACAACAATGAGTCTTACGAGCATTAAATTCTACTCTATTCGCACGACCCCATACAGAGATTTTAACAAGATCATGATTGAGCGTATCGTTCATGTTTTGTCTCTTGGCTCCTATATTCAACTGGATCGGCCTATTATTGAATGAATATAAATGACAAATGCTGCTATCATCTGAAAAAGTGTAGATAAGGTTTGAAGTTTGACAAAGAAGGTCATTTAGAAAAATAAGAAATAGGGTAGGAGAAAGAACGGAGCCTTGCGGTACCGCTGAATTGAATCTTAAACTCATTTGATGAAATCCCATATATAACAACTCGTATAGTGCGATCCCTGAGGAAGTTTGATATAAATCGAGAAAAGGTTTCACCGACACCAAAAGAAATAAGTTTTGATTCAAGACTTCAAGACTATTGCTGCTTCAAGACTATTGCTGGAATTGCGCAAGGATGTTGTGCGCAGCAAATAACGCAAAATATTGGCCTTCTGTTGTTGTGTGGCTTAAATGGTGGATCCAAGAAGAGTTGTGTACATTGAAATCACCAGCAATAACAATTTCACTATTCGGGCAACTGTCAAGGATGTTCGATATGGAATCTAAACGGGAATCAAAGCCGGCTATAGTTGTTTCCCTTCCAGCGTTTGAACTTCTATTTAACCCAAAGACAGCTAAATTCAGGATCAGACGTGCTTAAAGATTGCTGGCACTGATACACCACTTCATTACGTATGTATATTGCAAGACCCCGATGGAGATTAAAAAGCGATAGTAGCTGATACCCAGGTACGTAAAAAACCTGTGGATCTGCATTTTCCGATACCTGAGTCTCACATAAGGCGAAAACATCCGGTCGATGGAGACAAATGGGAGCATATACAGAGAAAAAATTCGCTCTTTTTCCGCCTATGTTGCAGAAGTCGATTTTAAATTTACCTATCATATCAACGGAAAAAGTTAAAATCACTTGTCTGTTTTAAAATACCAATACCAATGTAATAACCGCTGTTTATGACTGCTCAGTGATCAGTGTTATACCTTCATCACTAAATAGTCCAACAGCAGTCAACACAAAGGAACCAGTAGAATAAAACTATGATAATAGGAAGTAAGGAATGGAAAATGGTACTATAATTGCTCTGGAAAAAAAGCGATAAAAGCCCTGATCTGGTCATTTCTTGTTGTACCGACCCGATGTGCCAACACTGATTTATTTTATCTGGTGTTTGTTTGTTTATTTATTTTGTTGCTTTGTTGTTGGTTTATAAGTTTGTCATTCCGTGTGTAATTTCTACAATATTCATTTCCGACCCCATTAAGTATATATATTCTGGATCCTTTACATAGAAAAGTTGATTAAGCGATCTCCGTCTGTCGGTCTGTCCGTGTTCGGGTTGTAATGTCATTTTCCAAGGCACCAGAAGAGATACAAAAAATTTGCACACCAATATGTCAGGCATAGTTTCGAAAATTTTGGGATTGCAATTCAGCAACATCGGATCATTCCTTTGGAGGCTGCGGGCAAAAAACCACGCCCACCTATATTTCTTCACGTTTTTTTTTAATTTTTTTCGGCTTAATGATTCTCTTTGGCTTTTTTTGTCAAATAAATATTAGACCGCGACAGATAGATCACAAGGAGTGCATACAGATCTCGGGGGGTCAATAAGCCCCTGCGAGGGGCTACTTTTGTTTATTTTTAGGATGGTAAGGGTTTTCTGCTTTTATTTGTATTAAAGGCCTTTATAGAAAGCAATACACATATAGGTAGCCAATTGACTCACAAAAAAAATGTTTTTTTTTTTGGAAACATTTACAAAAAACTTTACAAACCGTTTTCAAAACGATATTTCCACAGAAAAATGTTCGAAAAAATTTTCCAAAAAATTTTCGAATAAAATTTTACAAAAAATGTTCAAAAAAATATTTTTAAAAAAAATTTACAAAAAAATTAAAAAAAAATTTCAATATTTCTGTGAAAACGAAAATCATGACTGTAACATAATATATTTTAATATGAAGAATATATGTATGAATGTGTGTATGTATATAGAGTAACATATTTTTTTAAATGCATTTGAGTTTTAATTAGATGATATCTCTATTTTAAAACTTAGACATAGTCAACATCAGGATAACGACGACAAAATACACACGTTTAAAGGTTAACGTTTATTTTAAAGCCAGTATAGATAGCTACATGGCTACACGACCACCGTTGTGGCTGTCGTAAACTTAGGCTAATTTCTATTTTATTCAACAAAAGAAAATATCACAAAATTGCCAATACAAACAAAAACAAAAAGTTTTGAAGGAAATATTTATAATTTTTTAAAAAATTTATTGAATTTTATAAAAGCAAAATAAGTATTTCTACAACAATGTCAGAGTTTACGATGTAACTGTCGTCATCAATATTATTAAGTAGCTGACAACATAGCGACAATTGTAGCCAACGGAATTTGTTTTCATTTAGTTGCGTCGCCGCTGTCTTCTTTTTCTTTAAAGTATGAATAGTGAGTTTTTTCTCATATGACTTATTTTAATTTATGTAAAGATAAAGATAAAGATATGGATAATGCTGTACATGTCTGTATAAATAAAATCACCGTGGTGAAGGGTATAGAAGATTCGGCACGGCCGAATATATCGCACTTTTACTTGTTTTTATTTATGTTATTATTGAATTATCACTTGAATGTATGTTATTGTTATAATAATTTAATCTTTTTGTTATTTATTTTAAAACTTGTTAAATTGTGTGTTTGTAAAGAATTCTTTTTCATTTTATTAATTTAATGTAAAGTTTGATTTTTTTTAAACATTTATCAACTATTTAAAAATTATAAAGACGACATAAACTAGCGAACGAACATAAAGTTAAGACAAATAAAATGAGACAAAAAAGAGACGTGCGGACGATTCAAAAGACAGAACACTACTCCTGTGGGTGCTAAGTGCTTGCCGACCCTAGAAATCCAGGTGGTGCACAGTAAACTGTCTAGCGGAAAAAATTCCCCCCGGTGGTTCCAGTTGTCATTGCAGTACATTCTCAAATGCCTTGATGCGGTTCACTCGGGGAAAATAGGGGCACCAGACGCTAGGGTTCCTCCAACCTAAATCTGGAAGAAAAGGTCTGTGTGTTAAAACATACGAGTTCTCTTCGAGGCCCGACCAGTGCCCAAAGGACTGGTACAACGGGAATCGGTAGCTCCACAGAGAGCCTATCCTCTCTATGACCGGTTATTGGTGAGGTCCCCTTCGGGGGTACACGTGGTGGTTGTGATATAAGATCGATTTATGTAGGTATGGTGCACGGTCGATCAAGTGTGCTGTTGCACTCTCAACAGACGGAGTTTGGATATTCTCCAAACCCCTAAGCAAGAGGCTATAATATGGATCCAGGCTTGCCTTGGATAAGGCTTGCCATATTATATAAATTGCTACTCATTGTGACTGTATCACACGCAAATTGCGATTGGTGGCAGTCGTAAAGTGTTGTTATACTCACTCGGTGGAAAGACCACCGTGGGATTAGGCCTAACCGGCGGGTGCCCACGTTAATCTTGTTCCACGTCTAGTGGAAAAAATCAAAAAAAAAAACTTTCGAATTTATCAATAAAATACATATGGGATGAAAGCTGACATTCCCACGATTCCAGAGGTGGTTGATTTCTCATGTGCGTTACACCTATAAAAAGTTACACGGCTTCAAAGTCGAATTATGTATTTTGATAATTTTCTCATAATTTTTAAGTAACAAAAAATGAGTTTGGAAAAATAAATATCAAAAATTCATTTTTCAATAAAAATGCATGCAATTATATATGTTTTCTTCAGAAATGTAACAGAAACAATGAAAAAATCCTAAAATTCTAATATTTATAACAACAATGTAAAAAATTGTGAAGTTTTTAGCCAAAATATGTTCTTTAAAAAAAATAGCCTGCGTCGATGGACCTGAAAAAATAGGCACATCAAAAAACTACTTTTATGCATCAATAATCTTATTTTCTGTTATATAAGTTAAGGAACGGAGGTTCAAATATCCAAAATTCTTTGCAAAATTAAAACATATCAAAAATTAGCGCTGCACGCGCAATAAAAATGCATTTTCTTGAACATTCTGTTCACACGAAATATGAGTTCCGAAAAATTCTCTAAAATAATAATAAATAAATATTGTAGCAGACGCTACGTTGCATTTTTACACATCATTCCGTTCACATGAAATGTGAATCCATTCTGCTGATAAGCGGATTTGTTGTTGTTTTTGCATACTTGTGAAGTTGTGGAGCTCTTTATTAAATAAAATAAATTTAGTGTTGATCTTCCACTCGGCTTGCATAGCAAGAAATCATTTGTTAAATAAAAAAATCATTTGTTAATTTGTCAAATTATGTGTAACAATAAATGAAAATAAAAACTAATAATATTACTCATTTGTTAATTTGTCAAATTATGTGTAACAATAAATGAAAATAAAAACTAATAATATTAATTAAAAAAATTTTAATTGGCGCCCAACGTAAAAAAATATAGTCACCATACTAGTGAATTAAAATTACAACGTAAAAAATATAGTCACCATACTAGTGAATTAAAATTACAACGTAATAAAAATATAGTCACCATACTAGTGAATTAAAATTACAACGTAAAAAATATAGTCACCATACTAGTGAATTAAAATTACAGCGTAAAAAACTAATATAATTAGCTTATTGAAAATATAAAAAAAACATTCAGCGTATTAGTAACCAAAAAGCATAATAAAGTTAAAGTGCTAAGAAACTTAATATAATTTGCTTACTCTTGAAAATATAAAAAAACATTCACCATATTAGTGACCAAAAAGCACAATAAAGTGCTAAAATATAACAAAAAAAACTTTAAAAGCAAACCCATCAATCAACAATTAAAAAAGCAGGAGCCTTGGTGAAGCTGAGTCTTGAGAAGTTACATTTGGAATCAAAGGAGCCTTATTGAAGTTTGATTCCAGCCAAAACTTGGAAAAATTGCATTTAGAACCAGAAAGAGCCAAAGCAGTAATGATTTATTCGTAAGAATTGTATTGTCTATTGTTTTTGATATTGTAATGATTATTATTACTATAATATTGTTTACATTGTTTTTTTTTTTTTTTTTTTTTTTTTTGTATATAATATTGTTTGTTATTTTAAGAATTTGTTTCAATAAATTAGATTTAAGGTTCGAAATTTGCAGAATTTTATAGACGATATTACGGTTGCGAATTTCTCAGAAGTTTATGGACAGTGAGAAAAATTGTCAGAAAGAGAAGAAAAGCATTTATTCGATAAAGCATAATTATTGTAGAATTTTTTATTATTATAACAGTTTTAAATAGAGGATAAAAAAGAATTATTATTTTTTTAAATTAAAATGAAATTTGCATAAAAAGAATCCCAAAATTGATCCTTGTTTTTCCCATAGAGTTCATGTCAAGAACACAGGAAGATCCTGAAGATTTTGACGTCATTTTAGCTAGGCTACAAGCATTAATAATCTCCGGAAAAGGAGTGGAAAATAAAAAAGAAATGAATTCTGAAAATTTGCAGGTTCTCCTGAACACTGCCATCCAACAAGCAGTGCAAAGAACAAAAGAAAGCTTCGAAGCAACTATTGCTGACCTAACTAGGCGACTCCAAACCTTAGAGCCATCTTCTACCGTAGAAGAATATAAGGAAATAGAAATATTACCCAATAGGACGTGTGAGGAAACTTTAGATATAGTTAAGTCTGTCCCAGAATTTAAAGGGGACCCCATTAGATATGTCTCTTGGCGTCAAGCCGCTACGACAGCCCATAAATTATTTGAGCCTTATGTAGGAAGCTCAAAGTACTACCAGGCAGTAGCTATTCTCAGAAACAAAGTCGTCGGTAATGCAGACGCTGCGTTAAGTGCGTATAACACAGTCCTTAACTTTAAAGCTATTATAGCAAGATTGGACTTCACGTACATGGATAAAAAATCCATCTTTACATTGGAGCAAGAGCTCTCAACTTTGAGACAGGGCCAGAAGACTATTATACAATTTTATGACGAAGTAGAGCGCAAGTTAACTGCAATCGTGAATAAAATTATAATGTCGAATGAAGGAGATGACAATTTGATTCAGTCACTAAACCAAAAATACCGCGAACAGGCCTTGCGTGTCTTTGTTTCAGGAGTAAAGAAACCCTTATGTGACACATTGTTCTCGTGCAAGCCTACAGACTTGCCATCAGCTCTGGCATTAGCACAAGAGTTAGAAGCAAATCAGAACCGTTATCATTTTGCTGCCATTTACAATAATGGTTTAAACAGGGCTTTACAGACAGCCCCAAGGCAGAATATGCAGAATTTTAAACAAAACTCTTTTGTCCAGCATAATAACAATTCCCAACCACTTCGAAACTTTGTTGGTCAACAAATTACCCCATATTATCAAAATCGCCCTCAACAGATATCCAACCAATCACATCGTCATAATGTGGCGAATTCAAATTTCCGAAATTTCGCTCAGAATCCTTTTCAGGCCATAGGCCAACAAGCTATTGAATCTCAACCAGTACCACAATTCCTCGACACTGATGTAAGCATGCGTACGGTACGAACAAATAACTTTCAGGGTTTTCAAGCCCAAAAGCGAGGTTTAACATCCGACAAACAGGTCCCTCAGAAAGTTCAAAGGATTAACCTCCTTGGCCAGGAAATGTTGCAAAACGAGGGTCAAGAAACCTTGGAAACACATGACTACGCCGACGAACCAAACTTATCTTGTAACCAAGAACCGTATGAAAACTCGACTTTTTCTGATCTCACTTTCGAAGACGAGATTAATTTTTTAGAGGAGGATCAGTTCTCCCCTACATTGAACGAATGATAGGTGGCAGAAGCATCAAACTTTTAATCGACACTGGTGCCTCTAAAAGTTATATTACCAATATTAGCGGATTAAAAAACATTAAAGTAGTAGAAAAACCATTTTTAGTGAAATCTATTCATGGTGCTGATATAATTAAAGACAAAACACTAATAAACGTTCTAAATCATACAGAAACATTTTTTATTTTACCGAATCTCTCTATATTTGATGGCATCATAGGCTTTAGCTTTATAAAAAACATTAAAGGCATTATTGATACTGAAAAGGACATTATCTACTATAACGGAGGCGAAGAAAAACTAAAATATCTTGAGTTAGATGCAGTGAATGCTTTAATAGAAAAAGTCTCTGTCCCAAAAAATGTAGAAAAAAGGTTTTTTCAGATAATAAACGAGAATGCTGATGTCTTCGCTAACCCAAAAGAAGCTTTACCCTTTAACACAAAAATATTCGCAACAATTAAAACAAAAGATCAGGAGCCCATATATTCTAAATACCAATCCTACCCCATTTCAATGATAGAATTTGTCAGTAAAGAGGTTAAGGAACTTTTAAAAAATGGCATTATAAGGCCATCCCGATCCCCTTATAACAGCCCCGTCTGGGTTGTTGACAAGAAAGGCACAGACGAATTTGGCAAACCCAATAAACGTCTCGTGTTCGACTACACTAAACTTAATTCAAAAACTATCCCTGATAAATATCCTATACCTGATCCGTCTGTTATACTTTCAAATCTTGGTAAGTCCAAGTTCTATACAACTTTGGATTTGAAAAGTGGCTTTCACCAAATTAACTTGGCTGAACGCGACCGGGAAAAGACTGCGTTTAGCGTAAATAATGGTAAATACGAATTTTGTCGCTTGCCATTTGGATTGAAAAATGCGCCAAGCATTTTTCAACGTGCTATCGATGATGTTTTACGTGATGAAATCGGAAAATCATGTCATGTCTACATCGATGATATCATCATATTTTCTGACTCTGAGCAGAAACATATTGATGACATCGAAAACATTTTACAGAAACTCTACCATGCTAACATGAGGGTTTCTTTGGAAAAATCCAAATTCTTTAAAACCTCAGTCGAATACTTGGGCTTTGTTGTTTCAACCGACGCACAGTGGTCAATTTCGCGAGATAGCGGTCAAAACTCTATAACTTTTGACCGGATTGCTATTTTTTTACGCGATTTTTTTTGTTCAATAGGAGGGACTTTAAGCTTCAATTTGCGTGTTCAAACGTAAAAATCGACTGATAGGAACGTAAGTAATGTGGAGTTAAAAATGCATTTTAATTTTTTGTTGAGTTTCCATGTAAAAGTTGAATATTTTGACATTTTAAATAGGTATTTTTTTTATAATTTCTTATTTTCTTCAATCGTATTTTACAACCAATACTTATTTATTATTCCTAAACTTAATTTTGGTCAGAAAATGCAAACATTTGGCCCCTGATATTTATTTAGTCTCAATATTCACAGGGGCCAAAGGTTGGTTTTTTGGAAGAAAGCTAATTCTTGTGAGGATTAAACTGAAAAATAACACTGAAATTCCCAACAATATCAATACCATTTGGATATATTATATACAGAACACAACATCGATAAAATTTTAAGTAAACTTTTACTATTGATTTAAAGTGCACATATATTTTATTTAAATGTAAAATTTATACTAAAATTAGAAACAAATTATAATCTTTAAACTAGTATTAATTAAACAATATTAGTAAAAATTTCTTCCAAATAGCTGTGATTTTCATTTTGCAGTAGTTGTTTAGCTTCTTCATCTAACTCTAATGAGGTTGATTTCCATTTTTGTCGAATACTGGACATATATGGGTCTGATGTGCACAACAAAATATTAATAAGATCTTCATTAGTACAATATCTGGAAATTTTTCTTGTATTGTGCTCGCGAAAGAATCTGTAGTCTTTGTTCCTTTTTTCTTGCGCTTCTTCTGAGAGATCTCCAATTGGAAGTGTGAACTGTGGTTGGCATATGTCTCCAAGAATATTTTTGATTATAAAGGGTTGCTGTCTCATTAGCCTACTGACCAAATTTTTTTGCATCTATCTTTTTGCTACATGCTATAACTTCTAATATGATTTGGAATCGTCGTATTAAATCATAATCTACTCCAGTTATAGAAGCTGCAGTTTCTGGATCGGAAAAAAATCTCCTTGCTGTGTTTCCATCATTAGGATTTCCTTCTCCTTGCTTTGGCTGGTCAATTATAAGGCCTATCTCACGGTATTTTTCTTGAATATCTTTTTTTTTTTGCTTTCTTTTTTCCAAATTTTCTTTGTTTCTCACTATTTCGCCTAATGGGCCAAATTCCAAATCGTATCCCAATTTAAGAATATGCTCCATAAAACGAATTCTAGCATGAAGAGGTGACATTCCAAATTCATATGCTTCATTAAAACTATCGTCTTGTGTTGGTGGTTGGCTCAATTGACTTGATGTTTTTTGGCATATGGTGCAGCTTGAAAGACTTTGTTTCGGTTAAAGCTTGTGCAATTTTTCCATCGATCATTGTAAGTGACATTTTAAAGTTAACTTCGATGCATTGGTCATTAAATTCAAATATCACTGGTTGAAGTTCTTTAATTTCATCTGTTATTTTGCCAACTTCTTCAGTTATGACATTTGTAGTTTCTTTTTTGTAAGCAAACTTTATTGGTCTACAAAATTTTGTTGACGAGGGAATTTCATTCTTCCATACATCTATCTCTGCAGCTTTACTAGTTGACGGCTCTGAACCAATATAAGTTTTTGTTAAACGTAATGGAACGAAAGAAATCATGAATAAATTGGCATCTGATGAATTTTCCGCATTACATTGTTTGTATTGTTTCTGGCCAGAGGACCCATCACATCCCCATGTAGAAATTAAAGTCATGCTGCAATTTTTAAACTTCTTTAAATAGTCAGCATCAAATGTCTTTAATAATCGTTCTGCAGTGTGTTCAAGAAGATCCTGCAATTTTATTTCTGCTGAACTTGAAGTTACACTAATAGCAGTTGGTGAAGGTAAGCAATCTTTTTTGGCAGAAACTATATCTCGATATGATGGAAAAATTCCACAATTTTGTTCATTGGTTCGCTTCTGCAATTCTGTATATTGGTTTTTAGTCATTTTCAAATCCAAAAATAGTGCAAATGCTTCTTCTAAAGTAAATTTATTTTCTTCAGTTGTCGGCATACTTTCTAAAATCCTTTTTGTGCGTCTGGGGCTTGCTTTTTTGATAGCAATTTTACTGTTTTTAGTTTTCGATGGTTGAATTTGATGCAGAAATGAATCCTTTATGATGCTACAAGAAACTTCTTCATTGATATGTTTAAGCTTGCGTCTTCGTGATCTTTCACTACAATTATCAATTGGCTTTGCTGGTCGACCACCTTTTCCAGTTTCCGTGGTAGTTACTGATGGCTTTTTAAAAATAAGTTTCTTTCTTAGCCATTCTTGGTTGCGTGAGTAAAACAATTTCTTGTTTCTGGAACATTGATTGTACCGTTTTCTTAAAGTATTTAAAAAGTTTTTTATTTTTAAGTTATGAATTTGAATTTCTTGTTTGTCGCATATTTTGAAGAATGGATTATTCATTATATGTAAAATAATGTCGTTTTCATCTTTCCGTTCAAAATATATATCAGATAGAACACTATAACTGAATTTAGCCATTGTTTAAACAATAATGAAGAAAAAAAAAATGAATGGATGGATTAATATACTATTGCTCGAAGTTTCGACATGATCTTTTTTACCTCTTTGAAACATAATATAACAGGTACTTGGTTTTACCAGTTATTTCCATTGGTTTTAAATTTATTTGCAATTTTCAGGTATTTAAGTTATGTAATATTAGATGGCAATAAAATCATTTTTTACCTTTTATAAATGAATTGCCAGATACCACATAATTTGAGAGTTCTATTGTCATTTTTGTCAAAATTTTGATACACCCTTCTATGTGGACTAGGTCCAAATATGGGCCAACTTCTCCTAATTTCAACAGAATTATTTTTTGGGTCAATAAGAACTCTTGTACAAAATTGCATCAAAATATATGCATAATATCCACTTTCACATACAAATAACTTCTAAAAAAATATGACGTGCATTTGTACCGAATATCTTACCTTGGGTCAGAAAAATTGCTGTAACTCAAAAAGTGCAGTCCCGATGCATGGACATGTATATATAGGAATGTAGGGGAGAGTTAGGACTACAAAATAGTAAATTTGTGTTTTGACTCAGCTTGACTCACAGGAGTTGTGCTCTATGAAGTAGGAAATTTCCGAGAAATTTGACCTTTTTTAAAAAAAATATTTAAATTGTTCTGAAAACAGTAGAGCTTCAATTTTTTTTACCAGTAATAGGAAATAAGTTAAGTTACAACACAAAATTTATTTCGTCCAAAAATCTTGAAAAACAAAAAAGTTATGATCATTTAAACTTTAAAAATTAACTAAAAATATCATAAATTTACTAAATTCTGAAAAAGCCCATTTTGGACCACCCTGTTCTCAGTGAAATAGTTGAAATAGAGTTCTATTTTTTTGGCTCCCGAGGTTTACTACTGTCTACTTTCATATGAGTCTAATAACTTTAAAATCGGAAAACAAAAACCAAAAGGAGTTTTGGCCGCTATTTCAAAATATTGACCACAGTGCGACGGTATTAGAACATGTCCAAGGAAAATTGAAACCATAGTTAGCTACGAAACGCCTACAACCTTAAGGAGCCTAAGGTCATTTTTAGGATTGGCCGGCTACTACAGAAAATTCGTAAAGGACTATGCGGCTATAGCGAAACCTCTAACTAAATATTTGCGCGGGGAAAATGGACATGTCGGGACAAAACATTCGAAACAAGTTAAAATCGACCTTGATGCATAAACCCAGAAGTAGTGAATGCGATTCATTGTGATTTACATACCCTAGCTCAAGTCCAACACCTTCTGATATCAAATTTTCCGTCTGTAAAATTTCGGTATGCTAATAAACTTGTTACGGATATCTTTAACGCAGATGATCAAATTGAAATTTTAACAAATGAACACAATAGGGCACATCGTTCTGCTTCAGAAAATATGAAACAAGTTCTTCAGGACTATTTTTTCCCTGACATAGCGAAAAAGTTAAAAGAAATTACAACGAACTGCAAAATCTGTCGGCTAGCGAAATATCAAAGGCATCCAAAAAAACATGAGATCACCGAAACCCCCATACCCTCCTTTCCAGGCGAGATACTTCACATTGACATTTATAACACAGACAAACAATTTTTTTTGACTTGTTTGGATAAATTTTCGAAGTTTGCCATAGTCAAACCCATAGCCTCAAGGGCTATAATAGATGTCAAACCAGCACTTATAGAAATTTTGAATTTTTATAAGGAAACAAAAACAATAGTCTGTGATAACGAAAAATCCTTGAATTCACAAACCATAAAATCATTAGTCAAAAATAACTTCGGTGTTGAAATTTACACAACCCCACCAATGCATAGCTCTTCCAACGGCCAAGTTGAAAGGTTCCACGGAACATTAACTGAAATCGCTAGATGTCTTAAATCAGAATGTGCTTTTGAAGACACAATAGAATTAGTCCTAATGGCCACCACAAGATATAATAGGTCCATTCACTCAACCACCGAACTTAGACCAATTGATGTAATTCAATCTATATCAGACGATTTAAGAGAAAAAATCCAATGCAAAATACTAGCAAAGCAGAAGGCTGATCTTAGTTATCACAATAAAAAGACCGTAGTTAAAACATACAACCCCGGAGAAAAAGTTTACGTTAAGGTAAATAAACGTCTGGGAAATAAATTTAGTAAAAGGTTTGTCGAAAGAGTAGTTCAGCAGGATCTAGGGACAACTGTTAGAATTGATAATAAAATAGTTCACAAGGATAACATTCGTTTCCTTATTACAGCACCCTAATATTTGCAATAATTGTATCCACCAACTATGCTGCCATCTTGGATTATTCGGCCTCACGGTATATCCCAATAGCGGACGGGAACGTGGCAATCTTTGACGCTTATGGAGTTCTGGCCCATGTAACAGACCTATCGAATTTTACAACCATAGCAGAAGAAACTAGAAATCTATTGCCAAAATCACACATGCAGAAATTACTAGAATCAGATGTTGACCAAATACAAAAAACAATAGAATCCTTACGCATACACCACAGACACGCGCGTAGCATTAATATTATTGGGACCGCCCTGAAATACGTAGCTGGCACACCCGATCACGATGATATCACTGAGGTATTTGACAAGCAAAATGAATTGATTACGGCAAATAATGCACAATTAATTATAAACACTGAAATACAATCTAGAATAAATAACTTAACTCAAACTGTCAACGCACTTTTAAAAAAAGTAAAAACCTCGGAAATAGATTCAGGTTACCTTTATAGTCTGCTAAGTGAAAGGAATAGGGAAGTGCTTAGGGAACTAGATAATATAGCTCTGTCCATAACTTTGGGAAAGATGCAAATGATTAATCCCATTTTGTTGGACGGCTCTGAAATAGATTTTATTTTGAAATCTGAAGTAGATGCCAGTGTTAGTGTAAATGAAATAATTGTAAATTCAAAATTAAAAGTTCTGCAGAATGAGAACATTATCACATTTTTAATAAAATTCCCTAAAATTGTAAAATTTTGTAATAAAAAATTAATATTTCCTGTTATTCACCATAACATTACATTATCATTTGAAACCAATAATGTAGCAAAATGTGGCTACAAATACATTATGTTAAAAAATTGTAAAAAGAGATCCATAACTTCATTTTGTGAAATTTTGAGTGACAAGAACAATTCGTGCCTCAAAGATTTATTGAACAATAACACAGCTGCTTGTGGCACAAATTCCGCACACAGTATGCCACCCTTAATGGAAATTGACGATGGGATCATCATCGTAAACAATCAAAGTTGTCTCTGAAAATTTAACAAAACATCTTCGAAAAGGTACCTATCTTATAACTTTCGACAATACTTTAACCGTTAACTCAACAGAGTTTAAAAATTTAAGAAAAATTGCTTTTAAAAGTCCTGAAATCCCAATAGCGCATACTGTAAACTTAACCGATCACACCACTTTATTATCACTCCAGTACCTTAACGATTTAAATATTAAAAATTTGAACCATATTTCTCACCTACATCTAAAAGTAACAGGAACCTGGTACGCCTCAGGCTCTCTTTTTCTCCTTATTCTAATAATTTGTATTGCATACGTTTTCGCCAAAAGGCAACGCAAAATAAAAATTAACAACATCCTTCAGAATTACGATCAGACGAGGACGTCTGATTCCTAAAGGGGGGAACAGTTAAGGAACGGAGGTTCAAATATCCAAAATTCTTTGCAAAATTAAAACATATCAAAAATTAGCGCTGCACGCGCAATAAAAATGCATTTTCTTGAACATTCTGTTCACACGAAATATGAGTTCCGAAAAATTCTCTAAAATAATAATAAATAAATATTGTAGCAGACGCTACGTTGCATTTTTACACATCATTCCGTTCACATGAAATGTGAATCCATTCTGCTGATAAGCGGATTTGTTGTTGTTTTTGCATACTTGTGAAGTTGTGGAGCTCTTTATTAAATAAAATAAATTTAGTGTTGATCTTCCACTCGGCTTGCATAGCAAGAAATCATTTGTTAAATAAAAAAATCATTTGTTAATTTGTCAAATTATGTGTAACAATAAATGAAAATAAAAACTAATAATATTACTCATTTGTTAATTTGTCAAATTATGTGTAACAATAAATGAAAATAAAAACTAATAATATTAATTAAAAAAATTTTAATTTATATATTAAAATATGTTTAACAAGAATGAAATTTTATAATCAAGCTTAAGTTCGTTTTTTATTCTCTCTAAGAAAGAATTAATTAAATTACAAATTAGGTGATAATGTTAAAGAAAAATTGGGAAAATTTAATTTTTAGACACCAGCACGAGCGGAATGCACATTTTCTAGACAGCCACGTCCGTCATCAGCACTCTTGTATCTAATCTACTTAGGGCAGTGTTTTAGTTGTAAGCATCATCTATTTAACCAACCAAACCTAGATAAAGGAATACGAGAAAACTTGTATTCAATTATCAATCGCCAGTTGGTGAGAAAGAAGTCCACCACTACCTTAAGCTTCCCTCTTGTTGAATATTTTTACTTTTTTAATATTTACCACCTTATATGTATGTTGTTGTTCCTTCAGCCAACCTTCGGTTAGCAATTAAAGTTACTTTTTGTTTATTTGTTTTACTCCCAACATTCTTTCTTAGAAAGAATAAAATGAACATTTTGAACCAATCGTGCTAAATATCCTTCGAGCCGTTCCCGAGAAAAGTGACTTCATCCCCAATGGGCGAAAAAAACCGTTGCTGATTTTTCCCGTGGAAACTATGATACTCCCAGGCAATATGACCATATATTTTGAAGTAGAGACTTTAATGAACATTTTGAACCAATCGTGCTAAATATCTGTCGAGCCATTTCCGAGCAATTGTTTCTCCAACAATTGACTGTTATTAACTCACTCTTATTTTATATGTGCCAGGGATGGTAAATGAAAATTTCAAATTGTGGATTTATAAATTGTACTTTTTGTGCTGAAATTGTACTAAACAAATTTTGGTTGTGAACACTGTTGCCAATTTGGAGATTTTGCAGCTAAATCTATCGTTTTTGCAATGCCCATCATCGGAAAAATTTGCGGTTAGCGGGAAATCTAGCGATTTTCAAATTTTTTTTACAGTGACAGTTGAAATTTATTTTCATGAATTTTTAATGGTCGACACATTTGTCTACGAATGACACAAAAACCTTGGCACCTCAAATAGGATTTTCTACATTAAAAACGGCAATTTTTTACAAACCTATATATTTCTTGCATTTGTTTGTTGTTGTGTTTTTTGGATTGATTGTTGTTTTTCAAATGAAATTCTCAGTAAAATTAAGTTTTAAGGTAAAAAGTGAGCTAATGAGCAATTAATGGTGCCTAGACATGTTCAGGTTGTATTAGTATGTTCACAAAAGTTGCACACTCTTATAGTGGCTACAATGATCCCATATATTGTTAGTGCAAATTTAGTAGACCCTGTAAGTTATGCTGAAAAAAGTAAAAAATATGCTTTAATTTTGTTATTCAAAATAGTTTTAGGAATAAATTATTTTGTGGCATAAATGTTAATAGAATTTTTTAAACAAATCTTGAGCTACATTATTACGAAACAAAGTTAATCGATATCACCTAGTATGAATGAGATATTCGACAAAAACTGGTGACACCTTTTTTAACTGCCCAGTGATTTTCAGAGTCTTTCGCGGCCCATAAATAAATCAATAAATTCGTCAAACCCTTTGGTAGTAGAGTCTATCCTATAGGTCGTGCATTCACTGTTGCAAAATCCATAATTAAATGGCATAATCTACTGAACACAAATGGATTTAAGAATTTCGTTGTATCGGCTACATTCATAAATTTAAATATACTGGAATTTTAATTTAATTTTTATATTTTTAGCTATTTGTTCACGTTAACTCCCGCTAAATAAAAAATTTTGTGATTTCTGGCGTTTTTAAGTACAAATTTGGTGGAAATCGTAAGAAAAAGTTGGCAACAGTGGTTGTGAATTAAAGTTTTTAATTTATCCTTTTACCGGGTGGCGAGTCATTCGACAATGACACTAATTTGTGTAAATAGATACGGAAACAGTACCCTAGCTACGGGATACATGGAAATATCACTGATAGAATTAGTATTTCCATGCAAGTGTAAAACTTAGGTTAGCACCATGGTTCTGAAGTCTTCTGAGATTGTAATGAAATTAAAACAAAAAGAAAAGATCTTTTCTTTGCAACGTTTTTAGGGCAAGGGGAGCTCCTTTAAACTGTTGATACAAGAGTTGAATAATTGAAAATATCTTCTGCGTCTGATCACAATATTTCCTATTTTCTCTAGAGGCAACTAAAATAAACTCAGATCTGTTTTGGCGTTGATAAGTGCGGACGCGATTTTTTTTAAGCTCGAATTAACAAAAAACAAAACATACGTTGTGTGAGTAATTTCAAACAAAAAACAAACTTGTTTTAATACAACAACAAAGATGTGCCTCTTTAATTTAAGAAACAAAAATATGGACAATATTGAATTAAATAAAAGCAAAAAAACTGAAAATAATTTATGTATAAATACTACGCCAGTTATACGTTCCCAATCTTGTCCATCGCTTTTGCTAAGCGATGACAATAAAATAACTACATACAAGTCGCCTTCTGAACATAGTGTTGCCAAAACTAATATGGATAGTGTAGAAAAACCTAAGACTCAAGTGGGAATGGACAGATACATAACTGTATTAAAAAGAGGTCGAAGCCCTAAATCTACGCTGATTGCACCAATGTCCAAAGTACTTAAAGATAAGGAGGCTAAAGGAATAAGTTCCCAAAATCGTTTTGCTATTTTAGATAGCGAAACAAGTGAACCTAAAACGGCACCCAAGTCGTTTAAACCACCACCAATTTTTTTAAGGGAGAAAAATTCGAATGAATTAATAAATAAGTTAATTTCAGTTATCGGGGAAAACTCATTCTATGTAATTCCTAGCAAGCATTGATGAAACTAAAATTCAATTTATAGTTAAAAGTAGTTATCGTAAAGCAGCAAAGGAGTTTGAAAGCTATAAAAAGAACTTTTATACCTATCAGCTGAAGAGTAGCAAAGGCCTACAGGTAGTTATCAAAGGTGTATACTCATATGTTAATCCAGTGGAAATAAGAGCTGGCCTCCAAAAAGCTGGATTTAAGGTTAAAAGCGTTATCAATCTCAGAAATCGAGAGCGTGTCCCTCTACCTCTATTTCGTGTTGTAGTGGAACCAGGGGATATATATTTATAATCTAAAATACCTGTTACACCGGAGGATAAGTGAAGAGGAACTACATAAGCGATCAGGACCCGTTCAGTGTTTAATTGACAAAAATACGGCCATACAAGGGCATACTGCTAGTTACCTCCGGTTTGCGTTGTGTGTGGAGAGCTACATTGTTCCGCCCAATGCGACAAACCGAAGGATGACTCGAAGGTTAAAAAATGTAGCAATTGTGGATGAAATCACACTGAACTGTTCAAAAATATGTTTCTGGAACGCAAACGGCTTACGTCAACACAAAAATGAACTCGAGTACTTCTTGAAGAACCAACAGATTGATGTCATGATGGTTTTAGAGACTCATTTAACAACAAATAGCTTTTTTAAAATCAATGGCTATATATTATATGACACTAAAGATCCCCGTGGCAGAGCATGTTGTGGTTCAGCAATTCTAATAAAGGCTCGAATTAAACATCATCTACTGTGTGATTTTTGTGAGGACGACCTTCAAGCAACAAACATCTGATTAAAGTTGAAGCGTCTCTCGTATTATCCTCAGATCATTCACCCACTATTGTCTATATACGTAACCAGCGAAAAATCATGTCGCCAACAACTTGCACAAACATTAATTGGTTGAAATGTAGAAAGTATCTCAGTACTCATTGTTCGGAAAACATCCCGCTAAGAACACCAGAAGACGTGGACCAGAGTCTAATTTATTTTTTATCAAATCCTTAAATCAGCTGCCCAACATGCGACAACCAGCTAGATACAATGAAATTTATTAGTAGATGTCGAGCGGCTCTTGGCTGAAAAAAAAAATTCGAAGAGAGTGGCTATCACACAGATCTCCTCAACTCAAATATAGACTTAAAGATTGCACGAAACGGCTAAGACAGCTACTAGAATCTCGAGGGGTAGCATCTCTGAGAAATTACTTGCAAGACCTCGACGCAACTGCACAATCAGATTATTCATTATGGCGTGCATGTTGGAACCCTAAAAGACCGGTCATACGTAAGCTTCCCTTGCGAACTTCCTCTGGAGACTGTGCAAGGAATGATACAGAAAAAGGCAATTTATTTGTTGGACATTTGTAAAAGGCTTTCACCCCAAATGTATGTACTGACATAGCTGAGTTGCCACCAGTAGAGACTAGTACCGTAGTACCTCTAAAATTGGAATTTAGCGATGTTGAACGACCAATTACGGATTTAAACACCAAAAAACCCCCTAGCGTTGATAAAACCGAATCGCAAGTTTTTACTAAAAGAAGGTGATTTTTTAAGATCGCCACAGCTCATTGAAGCCGGAGTTCTCTAAGGTAGTATTTTGGGACCAATTTTGTATTTACTGTACACATCAGATATGCCAATTAGCATCCTAGTCCACACATCAACATTTGCAGATGACACAGCTTTTTTAAGTATTCATGAAAGCTCCCAAATAGCATCACAACTTTTGCAAGATCACATCCTCAATTTGGAAAAATGGTTAGAAAAATGAAGAATAAAAGTGAATGAACAAAAATGTACTCACATAACTTTCACACTGCGTAGGGACTCATGCCCTCCTATTTACATAAATAACCAAATGATACCGCATCTTTCAGACGTCAAATACCTGGGTATACATCTTGACCGTCGCCTTACTTGGAAAAGCCACATAGATTTCAAGTTAACACAAATGAAACTAAAAGCAGTACAACTAAATTGGCTTATTGGCAGAAACTCCACCCTGAGCTTATTGAAAACTTCTACTGTACAAGTCGGTCTTATTATTCAACAGTTCGACATCAAACGGAAAGATTTTAATAATGAATTGCCTTCTATAGGCAAAAATGCTTATTGCAAATTATTTATTAATTGGAACAAACAAATTTATTTATTAGAAAATAACAATAGTAATATGTAACGAGAAATACTAACGGGATAATTTATATAATATATTTTTAAATTTGAGTAAGTCGTTTAATAAAAGAGTAACTAAGTAAATAAAGTGATTAATAAAATAAAATAACTAAGCATATCAAATAAAATGTAGAGTAATATTAGGAGTTTCTATAGACTTCAAATTATGTAAACTTTTTTTATGAAAATCAGCAATCGCCGTCTCATTTGAAAGTTGAAGCATTTGTGTAATTACAAATGAGACAAAGTTTTTTAAACATGACATTAAAAACCATCTAAAATCCATCAAAATAAGCTATTTTAAAATACTGTCATATACAGAAGCAGTGTTTGAATAACTTAAGTCGAAGCAGCAAAAGTTTTCACTGCTTCTTACTTTTTAAAATAAACGACTGCTGCTCCTTGCGCTTATAAACAAAAACGACAGTCAAAGCAGAAGCAAAAAAATGTAACAATTTTATTTTCACTTACGGCAGCAGTCAAAGTAAAAAATATTTCATATCCCAATTGTTTCTCAAAAGCGTAACAACTCAAAATTTTCAAATTTTCAACTTTTGCAAAAAACCAAACCACAGAGATCATTTTCACCCGGCTGTATGTAAAATGAGCCTAATGAAAAATTGCCCAAAAAGAAGAATAGAAAAATTGCCGAATGGATAATCACCCTAAAAAAATTAAAAATTGCCCAAAAGGGAGAATAATGGAAATTTGGCCCAAATATTGTGAAAAAATACCCAAATATAAATGAAATATCGCCCAAATTTATTTATAGTTTTCTTATTAAATAAAAAAATGTCAATAGTTTTAGTAGGGGCATTGATAAGCTTTCAGCTAGCAACCTCTGTATGTAATCTTTGATCAAACTTCAAGAAAGCTGTGACACCTGCTGCTCCTGTGGGTGCTGCCAAAGGAACTCCGCGTAACTGTGGTCACGGTCGCTACAACCGTTACTAAATTAAATCGTTGATTTTAATTAATTGAACCGTTGATTTAATTCATCGACCAAGCTTTGAGAAGAAGTTGTATGTAATCTGTGATCACAGTCTGTTAGGAAGGTTTTTCTACCAACTTAAATATATTGTTACTATTGTACCCAAATAAATTACACAGCACAACAAAATAAAAAAAATTTCATGTGCTCTTAAAACCACTATATAATTTTGATGTATCATGACTACCTTTGTACAAAAATGGTAAAATTTTTAAATTCTATGGATAGATTTTTTTTTAAAAAATTTTTTTTTAAAATTGCAATTTTTTTGAGACGTTTCTTCAAATAATTAATGATAACTCAAAAACTACTAGTCCGATATTATTAAAATAAATTCAGAAAAATTAAGATTTGCATAGCCTTTAATTCGTCTATATATCGCGTTTCAATCGGATCAATAGTATCGGAGTTATAATAAAAAACTTAAGAAAAAAATATATTTTTTACGTAAAAATGGCAAAAATTTTCGTTTTAAAAAAATCATAAAAAATCGAAAACGGCAAAAAACTTCCAGATTCATTTTTTTATCGCATAGCGACATATAATAGCAACAAAATGAGATATCGACCATAAAAATCGATTGATTTTTTTCGAATTTATTCACATTTTAGTGAATTCGCTCATTTTCACAAAATTTTAGTTTTTTGCTTGATATACGCATTATAGCGGGTTTTCAAATGTGTGAAAAACATAAATTTTCCAATTTCAAGGGGTGCATGTCGGATTAATGTTAGATTTGATGAGAAACTTCCACCCACAAAATTTTAGTCGAATTCGACAACGTTAACACGTAGCGCATAGGCCCCAAATCTGTCCTTTTGCACAATGGAAATAAATTTCACTCCTTGCCAATCGCACATTCAACCAAGGTAAAAGAAGAATACTCTGTAATTGCATTGGTCATGAAGAAGATAAAGTATAATGAACATAACTGGGTAATTTGTGTTGATATTAAGATGGTAAATTTCCTATTAGGTCAACAAAATGGCTATACCAAATACCCTTGTTTTTTATGTTTATGGGACAGCAGAGCTAAGTCAGAACACTGGAAGAGAAAACAATGGCCTTATAGGGAAACACTGGACCCAGGTATGAGGAATGTTATAAATGTACCTCTGGTGCCCCGAGATCGCATCATATTACCCCCTCTTCACATTAAACTTGGTCTGATGAAACAATTTGTTAAAGCACTTAACAAAGATGGTGAATGTTTCCAGTATATTTCAAGGAAGTTTAAAAGTTTGAGTATGGAAAAGCTGAGAGCAGGAATATTTGACGGCCCACAAATTCGCAAATTGGTCAAAGATACCGATTTTCTCAGTTCAATGTCAGAAATTGAGAAAAATGCATGGGATTCGTTTGTATGGGTTATTCAACATTTCTTAGGAAATAACAAGGATGATGATTATGTTGCGCACGTTGAAGAGATGTTAACTCACTTCCAGAATCTTGGATGCAACATGAGCATCAAGTTACATTTCCTTCACAGTCACTTAGATCGTTTTCCTGAAAATCTAGGAGACTTAAGTGAGGAACAGGGCGAACGATTTCACCAAGATATTCGGACAATGGAGGAAAGATACCAGGGTCGCTGGGATGCACACATGATGGCAGATTTTTGCTGGAGTATTCAGAGCAACACTTCGTTATTCAATAATAGAAAATGTCATAAAAGAAAATTCCAAAGTTTGTAGTTTATAATATTTATTTATTTATTTCCTTATTTTATATGTTGTAATAAATTTAAATAATAAAATATAAAATAAAAGAAAATACATGAATAAAACAATGAAATGCATTTTCGATCTATTCCATCGATTTGACTTAGTTACATTTTTTGTCAATTGCCTTCGGCAAGTAACTTGAAAACTGTTTAAAAGATATGTAGCTTATTGTAAATCTCATTGTGTTTGCCCTAAGGACCAGGATCCACTTTTTTGCAAAAGGGGAAATAAATAGCGTTAATTTTGCAAAAACTGAAAATTTGTCAATTATTTTCGATTTAAACGCTTTTTTTCAGATTTGGGGCCTATGCGCTACGTGTTAACGTTGTCGAATTCGACTAAAATTTTGTGGGTGGAAGTTTCTCATCAAATCTAACATTAATCCGACATGCACCCCTTGAAATTGGAAAATTTATGTTTTTCACACATTTGAAAACCCGCTATAATGCGTATATCAAGCAAAAAACTAAAATTTTGTGAAAATGAGCGAATTCACTAAAATGTGAATAAATTCGAAAAAAATCAATCGATTTTTATGGTCGATATCTCATTTTGTTGCTATTATATGTCGCTATGCGATAAAAAAATGAATCTGGAAGTTTTTTGCCGTTTTCAATTTTTTATGATTTTTTTAAAACGAAAATTTTTGCCATTTTTACGTAAAAAATATATTTTTTTCTTAAGTTTTTTATTATAACTCCGATACTATTGATCCGATTGAAACGCGATATATAGACGAATTAAAGGCTATGCAAATCTTAATTTTTCTGAATTTATTTTAATAATATCGGACTAGTAGTTTTTGAGTTATCATTAATTATTTGAAGAAACGTCTCAAAAAAATTGCAATTTTAAAAAAAAATTTTTTAAAAAAAAATCTATCCATAGAATTTAAAAATTTTACCATTTTTGTACTAAGGTAGCCATGATACATCAAATGTATATAGTAGTTACTCGAGCATATTTTTGCTGTTGCCCTGTGTTATTGTATGCGTTCATTAAAATAAATACGAAAGAAAATATATGTGAATAAAAAAATAATTAAGGTACAATTAGTTTGCTAATATGAGTTGAAATATTTAATTATTATTTATTGTTAGGAGCGGCCAAAAATAGAAGGAGTTGTCGTAGAATTTTGAAATTTTGTATACATGCATAGAACATGTGAACTAAGATAAACACGTTTTTTTTTTAAACGAACAAAGGACACACCCACCTCCCGTATAAGCTTAAAGTGTAAACTGCTTATTTTTCTAAACGCATAGACAGAACAGTTTAAAAATTTGCAAGAGTGATGTGTATTGGAATTGTGCAAAGTATGTGCAAAGATTTGTTTTGTTTCACTTTATAGCTAACTACAAATTGACTAACTTTAAGCTAACTTCAGAGTAGTCAGTAAGACAACTGACTACACCCTAGGACAACACAATGTTAAAAAAGTCAGTTATTTTTAATAAAAATAATCCAAGTATCAACTACTACTGGTTGCGAAATAGTTAGCTTTAAGTGCATTAAAAGTTAGTTGAGTTGCTTATAGGGTATATATGTATATCTCCAAAATATTATTATGTTTGTAATACGAGTAAATTTTCAACAATTTAAAAAAATTATTAAAATTTTTAAAGCGTAATGTATAAAAATAAGTATTTACGTGTAAGCTACATTATTCGTAATTGTATCTTAAGTATCTTACTCTGGCAGTGTGATAACGTATTTGCATTCCCGTGCTACTGCTGGGTTCATTCAGCTGTACACCACCAATCGAACTGCTGTCTTCTTCCGAGAACTCTGTCTGTTTATAACGGGTCATCTAAAAGGAAAATAAAAATTATATAAACTTATTCAATTATATAATACGATTACATATATGTGTCTTAAATCAAGCAGTTAGTTGCAGTAAAAATAAGCTTGCAAAATTAAGAGCGTATCAATGTTATGGATATACACCAGTGTTGCCAGGGAAAATCTTAAAAAAGTTACGCTTTTCTTTCCAAAAAGTTAAAAAAAAAATTTATAAAATATTACATTTTAAAATTTTATCGTTAAAATTGTTGGTGTATTTTGTTGGTAATCTGTAAATTAAAAGAAACTGAGTATAAATTTATACATCTCAAATAATTTTATAAACAGCTCACCTACTCATTTCATTACGTTTATTCTATATTTTTTTCATTTATAGTGAAAATTATGCTTTAAATTAATATTTGAGTGTATACTCTTTGTAATAAATTTGAAATGCATTAATAAACTTTAACAGTAAAATCGTTTTTGTTTTTCTTCTATTTTAGTTTTATTTTTCAATTCTTACTCTTTTAAATATAAAATATAAACTAACTGGTCGCACTGGCACAGTAAACTATTGTTTATTCTTATTAGAGGTGACAATAAAACACGGGCCATCAGGGCTTGTCCCTGTATTTAGTTCTTGTCTTTTATTTGTTACAATACAATTACAGATTATATTCTAACTTAAATTATCGATTATGATAATAGTTTTCAAATATAGTTATCATAATAGCAAAGACTTGTAGAAAGTATTAACGCATGAATTGAATTTAAAGACTCTGATTTATTTTATTTCTCAGCGCTCCGCAGTTAGAGCCACTAAGTTGTCTTTTATTATCTGCTTTTTTGTTTTATAAAAATGTTCAGCTTATATAGGTACTATTTGGTTGAGTGTTTTTTTTTTCAAATTACACTCAACTTCTTATTTCTATTTCTTAACAATTTTTATTTTAATAATAACTTTTATTTAAAAACTAAAATATTTTGGGTGCAATATGAAACGTGGTGATCGGCGTGTGTGGGCAACACTGTCAAGGGCATTTTAGTGGTGCATTAATTTGCTTGTGGGAACTAATTATTGTTAATGCAATGCAACAACAACAGTGTTTGTTTGTTTTTTTATATTTATTTTTCGTTCCCAAATGTGTTGCAAATTGGACTGTTTCTTGCTGTGCTTGTGTGATGGCAATACTAACCGATCAGTCACACTACAGACCTTCACTCGTTGTATTTGAACACAAAGAGTCGTTGTGGGGAATCAAACCCTCAACCCCCAGGCTTATAGACTAGAACACTATCTACTAGCCTACGGGGGACTAGTTCTTGTCTTCGGTAATGAAATGTTCACAAATATTACATTATTTCATGTCCGGTACAAAAGTTACAAAAATTTGACTAAATATAACGAAATTATACATGGTTACGTAGGGCTTTTAAAAGTTACGAAAAATGTATAAAATGTAACCAAACGGCTTCACTGATCTACACATTACTACATATCCAAGATACCTATGTTAACATAACTCGAGAATGGTTATAGATCAAACCATTGTTTAAAAAAAGATATATACATTAAAAAAAAAAGGACACTATCTCAAAAATTTTTGTAAATTTTTTTTTTTATTTAAGAAAAAAATTTAGTTAAAAATTGTTTTTTTCATGATTGATATCAAATTAATGCGTATTAAATCCCCTTTAAAATTAGCAATTACTCAACTCTCAGGACTTATAGAACTGGAATTAGAATATATTTCTTCGAGCTCATATGCAAAAAAAGCGATATTTTCCTATTTTGATAACTGCATAGCTAAAAAACTACAAGACATAAATTTTTTTTTTTAACTATATTAGCATTCAGAGAGTCAAAGAATATAAATAAAAAAAGTTTTAATAAAATCTGAAGTAGTCATTTTGAGGGCCTTGTCTTTTTGACGTGGAATTGCCCTTTAGTAGATTTTGGTCCAAAAAGTACAATTTTAGAAGCCAGTCAGTACAATTTTAAAATTTTAATTACAATCCCTGGCTCATACACACGGCTATATCCATATGCATATAACAAAAGAAAATACGTTTCGAAAATGTTTGAAAAGTGATATGATGGTAGAGAATGTATCAATGAATGCATTTTTGCGAGATATTGAAAGACTGCTTGTAAGATGTTTGTTGCTACAATAGTAGGTATAAGAAGAAAAATAAAAGGCAAATCAAGAAAATAAACCATAAACAAAATCAGTATTCCGAAATTAAACGAACTAAATCAATCACTCAAAAAAAATATGTACATACTCGTCTGTACGTTTCTGCTTCGTTAGTGAATTTTCAAAGCTTTTGTTTGAGATTTATCGTTTTGGGACCAGGGTGAATTGAGTAAATTCGATATGTTTTATTGACTTTTTCGGTTTTAAGAGTTTTGCAATATGTATATATACATATTTTTTTGGCTAAACGAACAAAGATTTTATATTGATTTTTTTCTGTGAAAGGCTCTATTAACAGCTACTTATATTAATTTTTATGATATATAATTTTGTTCGAAATTAAAAATAAATTAGTCAAGTGCGAGTTACACTCACACACGTAGGATTCCGTACTATGTTCAGTATAATTTAAAAATTCCAGTTGTTTATTTCTTTATGTCTTATGGGACACCCTTAAATTTTAAAATTAAAGTAATATTCGCGAAAATTGCATCATAATTAGAACACCCTTTAAATTTTAATATGTAATTGATTTTATAGCTGCCATGATAATACACTTTCTATTTAAATATCAGGAGCCTACCTATTGCGGTTAAAAAAATAAGGTAATATTCGTGAAAAACACGTTACTAATGGACACACTTCAATTTTAAGTAGTTGTTATAGCGGCCGAAGTAACACATCTACTGTAAACATTTCAAGAGGGTATCTATTACGGTTTATAAAATCTTGTCACCGTCGGAACACCCTTTAATTTTATTATTGATTATAGTGGCCATGGCTACTTCCTTTCTATAAATATACTAAAAGTCTACTTATTGCGATTAAAAAATAAGTCACTATAACTGAAAAACATGGCACTGTCGGAACACCCTTTAATTTTTAGTAATTGTCATATCGGCCGTGGCAACACATCTTCTGTACAAAATTTCAAGAGTCTACCTGTTACGGTTCAAGAAATAAGTCTTTATACATGCAAATCACGTCTTTGGCGGAAAACCCTTTAATTTTTATTATTTGTTTTACTGGACATAGTTATACACCTCCTGTAAAAATTTTAAGATTCCACCTATTCATTCAAAACTTAGGATATATACATGCAAATTACGTCACTATTGGAACACTCGTTAATATTTCAGTTCAATTATGTATACTTGTTTATAAAACAAACATAGTCTTAATTACAGTCTGCAAATTGTAAGTGGTTTCCTCTTACAGCTCAAAAAAAAGACATAAACGTAAATAACACGTCACTTTTGGAACACCCTACGTTTTAGTATTTTTTGCTATTGTGGCCATAGTTATACACCTTTTAATTACTGTTTGTAAGAAATAAATACATATTCGTAAATAACACCTCTCTATCGGAACACCCTATAAGTTTTCATATTTTTTGCTATAGCGGCCATAGTTATACACCTTTAGTAAAATTTTCAAGAGTCTTCCTATTATGGTTCAAAACTTAGGCCTTATACATGCAAATCACTCCACAATCGGAACACCCTTTAATTTTTAGGTTTATTTTTTCAGACTTGTTTATATAGCGAACTAATTTTAATTTAGTGCTTGCATATTTTTAGTGAATTCCTCCTACAGTTAAAAAAAGCACATATTCGTGAATAACACCTCTCTATCGTACACCCTATAAGTTTTAGTATTTGCTAGTATAGCGGTCACAGTTATATACTTTCTGTGGAAATTTCAAGCGCCTACCTATTATGGTTCAAAACTTAGGCCGTATACATGCAAATCACACTACTATCGGAACACCCTTTAATTTTTAGGTTTATTTTTTTATACTTGTTTATATAGCGAACTAAGTTTTAATTACTGCTTACATATTTTTAGTGTATGTCTCCTACAGCTCAAGAAATAAACACATATTCGTAAATAAATTCGTAAATAACACCTCTCTATCGGAACACCCTATAAGTTTTAATTTTTGTTGTTATAGCGGCCATCGCTATACACCTTCTGTGAAAATTTCAAGAGTCTACCTATTATGGTTCAAAACTTATGCCTTATACATGCATTTCACACCACTATCGGAACACCCTTTAATTTTTGTTTAATTTTTTATACTTGTTTATATAGTGAACTAAGTTTTAATAACTGTTTGTAAATTTCAAGTGTATCCTCCTACAGTTCAAGAAATAAACACATTTTCGTAAATAACACCTCTCTATTGGAACACCCTATAAGTTTTAGTATTTGTTGCTATAGCAACAACTATACATCATCTGTGAAAATTTCAAGAGTCTACCTATTATGGTTCCAGAGATAAAAGGCGCTGACAGACGGACAGACGGACAGACATTGTAGCGAAAACAATAGGGTTTCGTTTTTACACTTTGTGTACGGAACCCTAAAAATGAAATTTTGTTCCCTTTTTAACCGACTTCAAAAAAAGAAGGAGGTTATCAATTCGTCTGAATGTTGCTTTTTTTTTTATGTTTGTGCCCGCAGAACTCAGTCATTTCTGAATGGATTTTAAAAATTTTGCACTATTAGAAAGGTTATGGCTACAGATTGGTCCCATTTTAAAAGAAGTTCAAAATTTTAAAAATTAAAGGGTGTCCCCATACAACATACATGTTTTTTACGTGTATTATGAACATTATAGGTCACCAATTTAAAATTAAAAAAAAGTGCGTAACACAGTAGCTCCCAACAACAAAAAGTAATTAAAAAATAAAATTAAAAATTAAAGGGTGACCCCATAGGTGACTTAATTTCACCTTTATTCTCCTATCTTTTGAACCGTTATAGACAAACACTTGAAAGTTGCACAGAATGTTCGTTACTATGTCTCTTATAATAAGTATAAATATTTAAAATTAGAAATTAAAGGGTGTCCCATTAGTTGGTTTATTTTGATATATATATGGCCAAACTTTTGAACCTTTATAGACACACAGTTGAAATTTACAAAATACTTGTATTGCTAAGTCCGCTAAAATAACAAGTGTAAAATATGAATTTGGAAATTAAAGGGTGTCCCAATAGTTAATGTAAAAGTAATATATATGGCCAAACTTTTCAACTGTTATAGATAGACAGTTGAAATTTACAAAGAACCTATATTGCTTAGTCCGCTATTAAAACAAGTATAAAACTTGGATCTATAAATTAAAGGGTGTCCCCATTATTGATGTTATTTGACCATTATGTCCTCATCTTTGGAACCGTTATAGACAAACACTTGAAAAATAGACAAAATGTTCACTACTATGTCTCGAATAACAACAAGTATAAATATTCAAAATTGGAAATTATAGGGTGTCCCAATAGTTGATGTAATTTGATGTATATGGACACAAAGTTAAAATTTAAAAAGAATCTGTATTACAAAGTGTTCTTTAAAAAGTATTAAATTAAAATTTGAATTTAAAGGGTGTCCCAATAGGTGACGTCATTTGATATGTATGACCCTATCTTTTAAACAGTAACCATTACTATATTTGTTATAATAAGTATAATTATTTAAAATTATAAATTACAGGGTGTCGCAATAGTTTATGTAATTTGATGTATATGACCAAACTTTTAAACCGTTATAGACAGAAGGTTGAAATTTACAACGAACCTGTATTGCTACGACCGCTATAACTAGTATAAAATTGAATTCGGAAATTACAGGGTGTCGCAATAGTTACCGTCTTAAAGAAACATGCTTTTAAGTTTGTCTGTTTTGAAGTCGGTTTTTTTTTGCAAGAATTATTTGTAAATCAAAAATGAAACGGTTTTTGAGAGTGAAGACAGTTGCGATCTTAAAAATGTTATAAATACTATAAAATTTGAGATCTCTTCTTTCAGACTTTTTGTTGCGATTTTTTGTTCTTGCTAATCTTGCATAGATAAATACGAGTAAGAAAATTTTTTGTTATTCAGAAAATATTGTGGTTTTCAACAATTGTAAGTGCATAGATGTGTTTTATTTAAATTATTACACCTAAAACTGCTATTAGAATTTAACAATGTAAATATTAAAAGAGATATAGACGTAAATGCACTTTCTTTCGGATTATCTACATACTTTGCATGCTTGTCGTATAAACTCACAGCGCAAAAAAATTTAACAAAATCATTGTTAAACTGAGGAAAAATATCCAAGAGAAATTTTGAAGTGAATTAGGGCTAATAGTGGCGGTACTGAAAACTAGATTTAGAAACACGAGTTTGCCGAATATTGCTTAGACACTACAAAACTTTACGTAACTTTATATGAGTAACATAATATGACACCAACAATGCACAAGATTTGAATACATGGCACTGTTATGAACGAGGCATTGTTGCTTATTGAGTTGTTATCAGAAGAAGTGGCTCAGGCACGAATTATGCGAGAAAGTTTTAAAGTGTTCAAAGTAACTAGTTATTAATAGGCTGTTGCTAATTTCTGACTCACGGATTCTCGCATAAGACCAACTCCAAAAAAGTAATCATTTCCTTTTACAAAAGAAGCACTTTGTTTGATGCTTCCACCTGTAGTAGTCTCTGAAGAGGATTCGGAACAGTTTTTTTAAGAAACATACGAAGAAGATCCTTGACACTCATCATCAAAAGAGAAGTTGTGTTACATAAATTAATTTTTATTATTTTAAATAAATTTTTTTGTTATAAATAAGTTATTATTTTTTGTTTATTTATTGTTTATATCATTAACATGAAAAAGAAGTATAAACAGTGTGTTATTAAGAAGTATTTATAAGTTATTATTATGAATAATTTAATTATTTTCAGATAAATTAAATGCTATAAAGTAATAAATTACAAAAATGAAAATTGTGTAAAAAAAATATAATCACAGTGGCTTTTTGGGGGATGGGATTGGGGGGATACCTTCCCCTGGCCATACGATGAGTAAAAACCCAATTGTTTAGTTTGAGGACATTGTTATTCAAAAATTGTTTATTCAGGTTTTGCTCATGTTCCAAAAGTTAAAATTTTTTTTAAGGTTTGTATCTTTGCATAAAATGTTAGCGATAAGTTTTGTTTGTTTTCATACATTGAGGTAAAGATTACTTTTGGATAAATTGAATCTTTGAAGCAGCCATAATGTTGTTACAAAAACGCTTGCTATCATAATTTTATATGAAAATAAACATTGTTTTATGTTAACAATTTTTGTTCTTTATGACAAGAGCTACAACTTTGCCTCAGAGAGTATATCAAAATTTCAAACGGTTTGCAAAATATGAGCTTGAGTAAATGATAATTTTTTTGCAAAAATGAAATCGAGGCCCCACATCTTTGAGGGCCCATAAAAAAACCTGGAGGACTTTGGGCAAAACTGGGAGACAGGGGTCTTTTTTTGGTCTTTTATGACGTAGTGGTGTCCGTATATGGTTATTTTGCCATGACTTAAAAAATTAGACAGTGTGTTATCAAATTCTAGTATATTTTATATTAATTGGTGATGGGTGATGTATAACTTCCAACCGCAACTACTGCAACTGGAAACACAAACGTTAAAAACAAGTATTTTCAATGCCTCGAATATTTGAACTCTCCAAATGTTACCACGGCTATACAGATGGATGTATGTATGTATATTTTTATTCATTAAATTGAATTCTTATTTTTTAAATATACATAAGTAGGTACTTATGTACATTTTTTCGACGTTTAAAGAACAACAGCAAGTAGGTATAAATAAATAACGATAAAATACACAACACAAAAAATTTATATAAACTTTATGATAATTGAATAAAAACCACTCTATTTTGCATACACTGTCGTTGTGCTAATAGTTTTGTTAAATTATATCTATTCGTAAGTATGTATGTATATATTGTGTGAAAAACAAACAATAATAAACTTTCTCAATGTTCAAAGGCCACAGAAATACTAAAAACAAAACGGTGTTCATACAGCACTATGCAAAAAAACAATTGCTGCAAAGTAAATACATATAACAACCAGCTGATCAAATATGATGGATAAGAGATCGCAGATAAATTCACAGACCGGGAACGCAAAAGTAACTACAAAATTGAAGAGGCATATGTATGTATGATTGTTTTAAGCCGCATATATACCCTGTCACAATTTCGCGAGCTAGTTTAAAGTCAAGTTGACTTTTAGATAACTAATTTATAACTTACTTCTGACATAATCGTCCAAACAAAAATTAGACAGAAAAATTATTGGAAAAATAGAAAGACGAACTGAATTTAAAGGGGCTTTTTGATTCAAAACGTTTATATAGTTTTAATAAACTGAATTAATTAATAATTTAAATAGAAAAATATTTTTTTTTATAATCGATTACAAATATGACTGAAAAAGAGTCAAAAAGACTCGGAAACGATCAGAGATACCAATAAAAACGACTCATAAATGACTCGCAAACGATTAGAAATAGGGCTGAAAAGTAAGTCGAAAAAGACCCTTTGACGATTCAAAATACGATTAAAAAATGAGTCGAAAAAGACTCGAAAATAATAAGAAATACAGCAAAAAAATGACTCGAAAAAGACTAAAAATATGAGTCATAAATGAGTCGAAACTGATCAGAAAAGCGGGTAATAAAAGACTCCCTAAGAAGACTCACGGATAGGGTACCATTTTCTCCCGAGAAAACAAGCATTTATTATCAGAAAATAAGCTCATTTATGCTTATTTTAATCGCGCAAAGGAATCATAAATGACTCGAATATGATCATTTTTTTCATAAAATGCTTGTAAGGCATAAACAAATAAACAACCACACAAACAGGTATAAAGAAATAAACAAACAGAAAACAAGAGGGTGCTGTAGCTTAAGTGGTTAGCACGTTGACTACTAAGCAATGGTCACGAATTCAAATCTCAGCCGTGGCAACATCAATTTTTCTGATATGTATTAATTTTTCTTCATAATAATGCATATCACAGCGTCCTCCTTCGCCGGTATTACCACATAGCACTAAATAGCCGGCGAAGTAAAATAATTATAAATTGGCTATACTAGCTTCGAACTAATTCGCCTAACTAACACCAGAGGCGCTGCAATACTGTTTTAAAAATAATCATAACGTGCATTTGCAGTGTTGCCAGAATCGAAGCTTTACTATCACTAACCATCTGTCTTATCTACTACTATCCCTTTCCAAAGGAAGTGTAGGCATTAACTGCCTGAGTGGTACTTCTCTTAAAAAAAAAAATAGAACCTGCCAGATCTGTCTGGAATAGAACATTCTGGTGCTTTTAAATCACGAATCGTGCTGGCGAGTAGTATGGCAGTATTAATTTAAAAGTCAAAGAGTTAAGTTGTCGAATTTTAAGAGTGTTTAACAGTTTGCTGTATTTGTGAAGAGTGGTGTTTAATAAATAAGTGACTTACAGTAAAAGTAATAACAGTGTGTATTTATTTTGCAATTAAAAGAACCCAACGTAAAGTAAAAACGTAACAATATTAATTATTTAATATTATGCTAATTACCCATAACGTTTGATAATAAAAATGCAATTTATTTGTTGGGGGAAAAGAGCTAGTTCCTATACATATTTCACTGGTTTCTCAGGCCAGATCATCAGGAAACCTTTTTCCTAATTTTAGAGAAGCCAAAATTACTCTATAAGTAATAAAATTCTTCAAAACACAATGAGAAGTTTACACATATGTTACAGAATATGTATTATAGCTTCAACAAACCACCAACAAACAGACCACGTTTTTCTTTTTCTTTACTGTCCTTCTACAGTTGGATGGTTTATTGCCATCACTTAATGTAGACGTAAGGTGTGATAAAAAATTTCATTCCGTGTTTGGGGTTCCGTACACAAAGGCCTAAGTTTTGAACCATACCAGGTAGACGCTTGATATTTTCACAGAAGTTGTATAACTGTGGCCGCTATAGTGGCAAATACTAAAACTTATAAGGTATTCCGATAGAGAGGTGTTATTCACGAATATGTGTTTATTTCTTGAACTGTAGGAGGAATACACTAAAAATATTCAATCAGTAATTAAAACTTAGTTCGCTATATCCACAGGTATAAAAAGATAAACCTAAAAATTAAAGAGTGTTTCGATAGTGGTGTGATTTGCATGTATAAGGCCTAAGGTTTGAACCATAATAGGTAGACTCTTGAAATTTTCACAGAAGGTGAAAATTTCACTATATTTCACTATATATTTCACAAATACTAAAGCTTATAGGGTGTTCCGAAAGTGACGTGTTATTTGCCTCAACCACTTAAAATTTGCAGACAGTAATTAACTCTATGTTCACTTTATAAACAAGTATATAAAATTAAATCTAAAAATTAAAGGGTGTCCCGATAGTGACATGTTTTCTCGTATTGTGACTTATTTATTTAACCATAATAGCTAGACTCTTGATATATTCATTGAAAGAGATGTGCTATGGCCGCTATACCAAAAAACAAAATTAAAGGGTTTTACGACATAGAAATGATTTTTACGTAATTACCGTTACTTTTTGAACCGTAATAGGTCGAGTTTTGAAATGTTTACAGTAGATGTTGTACTTCGGCCGCTGTAACAACTACTAATAACTAAAGATTGTTCCATCAGTGACATGTTTTCACCCATATTACCTTTATTTAACCGCAACAGGTAGGCGTCTGATATTTTTATAGAAAGTGTGTATGGCCGTTATAACAACATTTACTAAATTTTAAAGGGTGTTCCAACAGTGATGCAGTTTTCGCGAATATGACTTTAATTTTAAAATTAAAGGGTGTCCCATAAGACATGATAAAATTAAAAACTTATATATATATATATATATATATATATATATATATATATATAATATATATATATATATATATATATATATATATATATATATATATATATAATACATACATATATATATATATATATATATATAAATGTTTTTTCTTAATAGTTTTTAAGAAACTTTAAATTAGATAATTTATAATTTAAAACTTGATTTAGGAAACTTGGTGAAAAATATAAAAACTCGTAAAAAAAAAACTCGGGTATTACTTTGAGGATAATTCAAGTGACGCTTCGACTTTAATAATCGCTCGGAATACCCTAATAACGCCAAAATCAATAACATCAGGTATTTTTTGTCGATCAGTAGGCCAATACGTGGGTTGTCCACTCGATATCACGTTCAGATGCATTTTTTAAATAGTGTGAAATAAAAACACACTAATGTGCTTCTATCGTATATCCGAAAAATTAAAAAAGTAAATTAATAATTTTAATACGTTAATAATTACAATTATAGAAACTGGCTGCAGTGGCCTTCGTAGATGTAGAAATAAAAATTGTAGTTTTATTTTGAAACCTTGTCGTCCTGACAATATTCGGCTTTTACGTACTTACTGTATATAAAGGTACCCATCCCTGGATAAAATTTCTAAAAAGTATTGTAAAGCTCTGTAAAAGGTGTTTTAAATATTTCATTAACAATGTGTTTCCACAAAGTAAGAATACAAATCAAATACAAATTTTATTCAATTCAAGTTATTCATATTTTGCCATAATTTTAAAGAAGCGCCATCTGTTATTTCGACCGTTTTCAAAATATCCCGCTTTCAATTCATATTTTTCAATATTTTAAAACAGCGCCATCTGTTTCGCAACCGTTGCTTAAAATATCCCGAGTTTAAAAAAATATGCAGTACCTTTAAATCGGTAAAAATAAATCTGCGTTCTTCCACTGCTTTTTCTCCGCTTTCGCTTGGAAATAATATATTTTTGCGGAAAAAGGTACTATCTTACCTCCTCACAAAATTTTGTTAAAATCCATCCTGTAGTTTTTACGTGATGCGAACACAAACAGAAAGGAAAGAAGTTTCTGTTAAATTTACATTTGTACACAAACTATGTTAAAAATATATTAATGTAAATATTTCCATATAAATTTAAATTTATACATTCACTTACATACATAGTTCAAATTTCTTAGAAGGTAAATTATAATTATTGTAGCACGAATATTAGCAAGAAAGTCCATATTTAATGTGTAGAATAGAATTGACAGAGTTCAAGGATAATTGATTTCTAATTTTAGATTTACACAAATTCATCGAACTAAATTTCCGCATTTGAGTACGGTAATGCTATAATTCTTAGTATAAAATTTGACAAATCTAAATTGGATTTTCTGCAACAGAGTCTCTAAATCCATTGTTTTCTGTCCAAAAGACGTCTGTGCGTTATTTATTATTATTCCAGTCACAATTCTCAATATTTTCCAAGTTATTTTCTATTTTGATAACAGTGTCCACATATTTAATAAAATGTTTCACAAAATTTATTATATAATTTTTATTTCAAAGTATATTTTGCAAAATTTTCAGACTTTTTTGCAAAATTTCCAGAATTTGACGATAAGATTTTTGGCAAAGAGAACACAATTTTCTTAAATCAGATATTTTCAAAGTTCTATCCTAGATATTTTATTATTTTAATTTATTCAAAACATTATCGATATTATCGCTTAAATAATTTTAGTTTTCTGATCTTACAATAATTTTGTTTGTCAAAATTTTAAGTAAACAGTATATATACACCACTATAAATGATCATCACTGTCTGTTTCAAACATACACTTCTAATACCGAATTTAAATATATAAAATATAACTTGTTAAACGCACTAACGAACAATTAAGAAAGCAATAGATTATTACTGTTTCTTATTTTGGCACTAAAACTAAAATTTTGGCGTTTTCGACGCATTAAAAAGCACAAAAATAGTGCCAAAAGCACCAAAATGGCATCGCGGATTTTTACTGTCAAAGTTTGTTATGCATTTCAAAATTTATCACAAAGCGTAAACATACATACATTTAAAGCATAATTACAAATGAAATTTAAAGTCAAGCTTAAGTTAGTTTTATTCTCTCTAAGAAAGAATAACTTAAATTACAAATTAGATGATTAATATTAAAGAAGAAGCATAATTTTTATATTTAAAATTTTATTAGTCGCATTATTTACATGCAGATGAAATCTTGAAGTCAGGCTGTAGTTTGTGTACAAGTCATACGGGCTGTCAAAAATGCTACCCATATGGAAATTCCTGTGTATGTCAAAATCAGTGTTTATAATTTTTGTATTCACACGTACACATATTACTTAAATATGACATAACCTCCTGCTGTTGAAAACAAAAATTATCAAAACATCTAGTCTTAAAAGTGTGGTTCTGAGAAAAAAACAAGAATTTTAATTTAGACTATGACCATATTTACACCTTGCAATAAATGCCGAGTTTTTTGTTTACTCTTTTTTAAAGTTTCTTCAAAACTCTTTTTTGCAAGTTGGCTTTTTATTCATATCTTTGTTAATAATAAATGAACAAGGAACTGTATTGTGAACTGGACGTATTTTATTATGATTAATCTATTTTACATATGTATATCTAAAGTCGTTTTTATTTATATTTAGGTTACAGTTCCAATTCAAAATTTACTTTAGTTCAACTATGTTGAAAACTTAACGGGCTTCTTTATTGTTTTATTTCTTTTGTGTTAATGCAGGAACTCTACTGAGGAAAAAACGACGTTGCAAAATCGACAACGAATGTGGTCACTTTGATACATCTACGTTGTCACCTTTGTTTGACAACGGGTGTTGTCAACTTACAAACGAACGCATTTCTAAAAATAATAATATGAATGGAAAAATATGCTTTTGGAGATTGATCCTAAACGACTAGAGACGTTGTGATGGTGAAGTATTGAATCTTTATAGCCAACGATGATAGTGACGATAAAAAATTTCTTAGAACCCATCAATTTGGAATCAATTTCCGATGACTTAACATCTAAGTAAACCAAAGTTTTGTGGTTCCAAACGTGTTATATGTACTTTTGTTTTTCTAGCTGCACAAGTAATATTAAGGAGTCAGCGATTTTTGAAAAATAAAGATTGAAAGGAAGCACTGCCATTATAGGACTGCGAGTGGAGTTTAGAGAGAAGTATATACCTATAGGTAAACTACTTATTATTTTTATGTTCATATAAAATTTAAGTTCGGAATTGATGATGACACAACCTTTGTGCAATCTAAGATAGACCAGTGGTGGAAATATGATGAAACCTCCAATAATACACCTGCGCAAACTGATCTAAGGTAAAAGCATTTCCAATTGGTTTTATATAGAACAAGTTAAAAGAATTTTTTTGTGGTAAAATTTAGGATTCGAAGACACTGTTAAGATAAACATCTAACGAAAGTCAGGGTCTAAATATTCTGATAAAAATAAGAAAGTGAGTATATAGTTAGTGTTATTATTTTGGACTTTCTAAGTAAAGATTACCAATTCTAGATTTTATAACTTTACCGTTTCATGTATATCCTATTTTTAGAATTAAATTTATTTAATATTTTGTACTAGTAATTAAAACCACAATTTGTTAATGAAATAATTTTATTAATAAATTAATTATTTAGGCTTAAGTTCTTAATTATAAAGAGATAAAGAAAAATTAGATAATAGCAAAGCAGAATGCATTTTCTAGACAGCTACGTCCGTCATCAGTAATCTTCGTTACGATCTACCCGGTAGTTTAAATTGTTATTAATTTTCTATTTAAACAAACTTATCAAAGAAATAGAATCTGAGAAATTTTTAATTTTACATTATATTTCATAGAAGATAGAATTTGAAATTGTTTTACACTTGTAAACTCTATTTCTTTTTTATATTATACTACCAAGCAAACAGTTTTCTTTATTTTAATTCTCTACATTTTTTCTTTTATTTGAAAATGGTATATATCTGTCTTGTAAAACAATTTCAAAAAGCTCTATCTTCTATGAAATATAATGTAAAATTAAAAATTTCTCAGATTCTATTTCTTTGATAAGTTTGTTTAAATAGAAAATTAATAACCATTGAAACTACCGGGTAGATCGATACGAAGAGTACTGATGACGGACGTAGCTGTCTAGAAAATGCATTCTGCTTCGGCTGGAGTTATGCGCAGCGGTACTCGGTGTAGAGCTAACAAACCGAGTAAAACAAGATCTTCGCCTACAAAATAATAGAAACTATTTTTGGTCAGATTCAAAGATTGTTCTTTCTTGGATAAACTCATCAGCAGCATCCTACCACACTTTTGTAGCGAACAGGATAGCTAAAGTTCAAAGTTTAAGCGATTCAGATCAATGGCGACATGTCAGCTCTAAAGAAAATCGAGCCGACGCAATATCCCGAGGAATGGCACCAGAAAACCTATCACAACACTCAACCTGGTTTTATGGACCTCTATTTCTGTCGGGACAAGGGAGTGAATGGAAAATTTGTATTATTAACAAATTATTAATACAACTTGCAATGAAGAACGTAAATTAACAAAGCAGGTTTTAACAATATCAACCTCACAGCAAAAATATGACGACATCAGAAATCGTATAAAGCATCGAAACTCAATCAAAACTCTTCAACACACGATCGGCCATTGTGAGACATTTTACTGCGACAACGCTACTAACTTCGTTGGAGCAAACAACAAACTTGCCGAATTAGAAGATTCAATATACTCCCAATCAGCACAAGAAAAAATTACACGAATATGCAGCAGTCAATCAATAAACTTTAAATTTATTCCACCAAGAGCTCCTCACTTCGGTGGACTGTGGGAAGCGGCAGTTAAATCTGCCAAACATCTTTTTCTGAGAAGCATGTCGACTGCATCACTTACATATGAAGAACTGGAAACAATAATGGTTGAAATAGAAGCCATTCTAAATTCACGACCATTGATTCCCTTTTCATCAAATTGCGATGATTTTCAAACCCTTACACCAAGTCACTTTCTAATCGGTGAGCCCTTAACATCAACTGTAGATATAAATGCCCAACCTTCAAGGTTGTCTTTAGACACAACTTCAGACATCAAACACAAATTCTGGAAGGACTGGACACAAAAATATTTACATGAGCTGCAGCAAAGAGGGAAATGGAAGTCAGCTTCGCCGAACGTCATTGAAGGTATGCTTGTCATTCTAAAAGAAGACAATACTCCAGTGCTACAAAGGCCATTGGCTACAATTAGCACAATTTACAAGGGAGATGATGGTCTTATCAGGGTTTGCGAAGTCAAAACAGCCAGGGGAACCTTCAAAAGACCAATTCATAGATTGGCACCGTTGTTCAATGATTCCCATCTAGAACCTCCCGAATACGACAACTCAACCTCGCAAAAGAGACAACATTCATTAGAAGATGATACTATACAGCCAAAGCGAAAAGTAGTATCATATATGTCATTAGGAGTTTTCACTACAATTCTTATTTTACTCTGTTTGCTGCCGATAATAACAGCCTCACCAATCAACGTTACAGAATTTCCTTCCAATCCAGGATTGTATTTCGAAGGCATAGGCTCGACAAAATTAGTGACAGCTACCTGGAAATTCATAATATATTACGATCTTACACCAATTTGGGAAAGGCATAAGGTTCTGGAAACTGGCATAACATCATTTTCAAAGCTCTGCAAACAATCGATAGCTTTTGAATCGGGTGAGACTCTTATCCTAAAACTTCGGCAGACTTGTGAAAACCTCATTCAAGAATCAGACCTTTTAATTCCAAGAAGAACTCTGAGAGCTGCACTCGATGTTGTGGGGAATATGGCCCATGCTCTATTTGGAGTCCTGGACTCAGATTATGCAGAACAAATGGTTAAAACTATAGACAACTTAAAGGAAAACGAGGAATATATGCATCTGTTACTGAAAAACCAAACTTCAGTCATAGATTCAAAAATTAATATTCTTAAGCAAAGTGAGAACAATACAAAGATCCGCTTCTCAGAGCTTAAGAGAAGCATCTATCAGGATTTAAATGTAGTCAAAACTGAGAATTCACATTTACGGCAAGTTCAAACTCTAATGTCTCTGGCAATTCAATTAAATACACTTGCAATAAATTTACAAAGAATTGAGACAGAGCTGGTCTCTGCCCTCACACACACGAACCACGGTAACATAAGCCCGCTTATCCTCACATCAAAGCAATTAAGAGCAGAGGTTGCTAAAATTAAAGGACTCCTTCACATGGGCCGCGCATTACCAGTTGAAAATACTGACTTACTAGAATTATACAAGATTATGGTCATCAAGCGCACAATAGCACAGGATAGTGTTATTTTCGTGATTGAGCTGCCTTTCGTAAATCAGAAACATTTTGAACTCTTCAAGGTTATGCCTATACCCATAAAGATAAACAACACAGCTATTGCTATAGCAACCAATATCGGATATCTGGCTGTAAACGATCATGATGAATACATGACATTGAATGAAATTCAATTTAATAAATGTACTGTAATTAGAAACAACATATACCTATGCACTATGTTACATGTCAGCATCACTCAGGACTCAAGCAGTTATTCCTGTGAAATTGCTTTGTTCAACAACAGAACATCTCCGCAATGTATTTTCAATCACATACAGACCAAGGCTTCCTTTGTCGCACTAAACACCATCAACCGTTGGCTTTATGCAACAACACATCCATTAGAACTCACTGCAGTTTGAGACGCTGAAATCATGCACCTACAGCTCATTCATTCTGGTCTCCTGTCCATAAAACCAACGTGTGTCATCAAAGGGAATAACTTAATCATCCATGGGCATGAAACTAGTGTCACTCTACATAATTCATATGCCATGTTTGGCAATATAACGGCTATTGGTAAACCAGCCGAGGTTAAAAGGCTCTTAGCTCCAGACATCAATTTAGACACAAAATTAGATGAGCTCTCTAACATCCAACGCCAACTAGCAAACATTAAGGAGCTTCCAAGCGAAATAAGTTATCCGGGTCTTCATCATCCATACATTGGCACTGCGGCACTGTGGCGCTGCTTCTGTCATTGCTGGTAATCCTGATCCTAATAGGCTGGCGACTCAAACGCTACAAAAGAACCTCAATCAACCTGGCCACAACACAACCAAAACCTTCGCCACACCAGAGCAGCTCTGAAGTTGAAAAAATAATTAATTTCCTAAACATTTATTATTATTTGAATTTATTTTCTATATTTGTATTTTTTTCGCTATTAGCTCAACGCGGCGGAGAATGTTAAAACATAGAACAAATTTAATATTTTGAAACAAAAAATATCTTTAAATTGAAGAAAAACAACACAACATAATAATTCATGATAGTATGTTTCGTTTAATGTTACAAAAAAAATACAATTGCTTATATGACAAGAAAAAGAAAATGCAGTTATTTAACCTTCAAATTGTTCACACGAAATTCAGTCATTCAGCTTTAGAAATATTTAAAATTGAATTAAGGGTTTTATATTACAATAAACGCAAGACAATATATTTTTAGTAATTGCTGATAATGTATATTTTAATGCTTTATTATTAATTTTAGTTTTAAGCATAAGAAATTAAATTGTATAAACGACTGAGAAAAATAAAGAAATTATGGCAAAACAAATTTAACTTGTCATTAATTATGTAGTCTCGGTGTCTCTACCCAGGCTCAAATAGTCCAAATTGATTCTAACTGGGCTTAACTTATAAAAATAAAATAAACAAACCTAAGTTCCAAAGGAATCCTTTGCTGCTTAATCATCGATTCAACATTTTTCTTGATCAACTCAACACACACTGTTATTTTTCTAAAGAGCTCTTACATTGTGGGTTTCAATATACGACTGCTGAGCACGTTTCGCCTTCATTAAAGGACCTTTAGATATAGGAAGGATACCTAAATAGATATGCAGTACTTGTGAACTAAATCTAAGGAGCCTAAAACCGATATGGCTAATTTAATCAAGTCAGGAAAGTAGTGGGCTGCATATGGTCCTAGCAGCAGCATCAAATCCAGCTGCCCGTGTTATTTTATTGTCATCAGGTTATGCCAAATACCAAATTCTGCCTACGACAACTTATTTAAATTTAGTTGAAAAGTTTTACTTAAAAAATGTACATATTTTTTCTTTTCTTTAAATAAACATTGCAAGTTAAATAAAGGATTAAATAAAATACAGAATTAGTTCACAATGCACTTAGTGTTATAAAAAACGTATTTTGTAGTAATTATTACTAATTTTGAAGTGCGCGAATAGAGTTTTATACAAAATTTGACACTTTCAGATAAGCAAATTTAAACAGCTGTTCTAACAGTTTTACTTGTATTGTTATACCATGGTAAGATCGAAATTTTAGTTTCTTAAATGGAAAAACATCCCGCTTATGTTGGCATAAAGTAAGTAAAAGTAAATTAGGAGAAAATAACCATTAAAATGTTTTTTTATTAAAATAAATCAAGATAAAAGGAGCCTCTGAGTCCAGAGCAACAGAGGAAGGCTGTTATAAACAGGTGCGATTGTCACCATTGGAGGAAGTGGTGTCAAACCTATTAAAATTTGAAAAACAAATTAACCCGAAAGGAAACGTAGTGGTATTCGCCGACCATGAAGAAGTTAGATCGCTACTAATCGAGTTTCGTACCTAGAATATGGGATGGCAAAAATGTTAAAGTTCTGTCGTAGCATCTTCCGATGTATATTTATATCCATTGTGTCATCATCACCACATGAACCTGTTAAAACTTACAAAGAAATAACAAACTTCTCAGAAATTTACAAAAAATACTGCAATAAAAATTGCACTGCTACCACACATTATTAATTTTCCTTTTTGTTTTCGATAACGTTTCTTCATCGTTTCAATATATTTCAAGAATACGAATTTAGGATAAAAACGACAACGATATAGACACGACTTCAAAAATTAAAACGCCAACGGGAATAGGGCCGAATGTTAATATACATACAGAAATTCAAGGCATATTAAAAAGGTAGACTCATTAGTACAACAACTACAACCACAGGCATTTTGTTTGTGTAAAAAAATTGTTTGTATCATAAATACGGTTACCATCCGTCCTTTTTTAAGAGGACGGTCCTTTTTTTTGACACTATGTCCTTTAAAATTAAAAAAAAAAATTCTACCTTTATTTAATTGAATTGTCCTTTTTTAAATGGAATTGTCCTTTTTAGGGTTCCGTACACAAAGTGTAAAAACGAAACTCTATTGTTTTCGTTACAATGTCTGTCCGTCTGTCAGCGCCTTTTATCTCTGGAACCGTAATAGGTAGACTCTTGAAATTTTCACAGATGATGTATAGTTGTTGCCGCTATAGCAACAAATACTAAAACTTATAGGGTGTTCCAATAGAGAGGTGTTATTTACGAAAATGTATTTATTTCTTGAACTGTAGGAGGGATACACTTTAAATTTACAAACAGTTATTAAAACTTAGTTCACTATACAAACAAGTATAAAAAAATAAAACTAAAAATTAAAGGGTGTTCCGATAGTGGTGTGAAATGCATGTATAAGGCATAAGTTTTCAACGATAATAGGTAGACTCTTGAAATTTTTACAGAAGGTGTATAGCGATGGCCGCTATAACAACAAAAATTAAAACTTATATGGTGGTCCGATAGAGAGGTGTTATTCACGAATATGTGTTTATTTCTTGAACTGTAGGAGGCATACACTAAAAATTTACAAACTGTAATAAAAACGTAGTTCGCCTTATATACAAGTCTAAAAAATAAACCTAAAAATTAAAGGGTGTTCCGATAGTGGTGTTATTTTGACTTATAAGGCCTAAGTTTTGAATCATAATAGGTAGAATCTTGAAATTTTTACAGAAGGTGTATAATTTTGGCCGCTATAGCAAAAAATACTAAAATTAATAGGGTGTTCCAATAGAGAGGTGTTATTTACGAATATGTGTTTATTTCTTACAAACAGTAATTAAAACTTAGTTCGCTTTATAAACAAGTCTAAAAAAATAAACCTAAAAATTAAAGGGTGTTCCGATAGTGGTGTGCTTTGTATGTGTAAGGCCTAAGTTTTTGAACCATAATAGGTAGACTCTTGAAAATTTTACCAAAAGTGTATAACTGCGGCCACAATAGCAAAAAATACTAAAACGTAGGGTGTTTCAAAAGTGACGTGTTATTTAAGTTTATGTCTTTTTTTTTGAACTGTAAGAGGAAACCACTTACAATTTGCAGACTGTAATTAAAACTATGTTTGTTTTATAAACAAGTATACAAAATTGAACTTAAATATTAAAGGGTGTTCCAATAGTGACGTGATTTGCATGTATATATCCTAAGTTTTGAATGAATAGGTGGAATCTTGAAATTTTTACAGGAGGTGTATAACTATGTCCATTCTAACAAATAATAAAAATTAAAGGGTTTTCCGCCAGTGACGTGATTTGTATAAAGCCTTATTTCTTGAACCGTAACAGGTAGACTCTTGAAATTTTGTACAGAAGATATGTTGCCACGGCCGATATGACAATTACTAAAAATTAAAGGGTGTTCCGACAGTGACATGTTTTTCACTTATAGTGACTTATTTTTTAATCGCAATAAGTAGACTCTTAATATATTTATAGAAAGGAAGTTGCCATGGCCACTATAATGAATAATAAAATTAAAGGGTGTTCCGACAGTGACATGATTTTATAAACCGTAATAGATACCCTCTTGAAATGTTTACAGTAGATGTGTTACTTCGGCCGCTATAACAAATACTTAAAATTGAAGTTTGTCCATTAGTAACGTGTTTTTCACGAATATTACCTTATTTTTTAACCGCAATAGGTAGGCTCCTGATATTTTAATAGAATGTGTATTACCATGGCCGCTATAAAATCAATTATATATTAAAATTTAAAGGGTGTTCTAATTATGATGCAATTTTCGCGAATATTACTTTATTTTAAAATTTAATGGTGTCCCATAAGACAAAGAAATAAACAACTGGAATTTTTATATTATACTGAACATAGTACGGAACCCTACGTGTGTGAGTCTAACTCGCACTTGACTAATTTTTTATCTCTAATTTTGTTTCTTCATTTTCCAAAATTTTAATTTGTATTTTCCCAAAATCCCAAAACTTTAAATTCAATACAAAAGAAAATTATAAACAATCAAACTTCAAATATCTGCCAATACTGAAAAAGGTATGTTTAATATGTCGAATTGTTTAGCTGGAATAAATCGGTACTTCACTCGTTAATGGAATGTTCCTTATTTTGTTTTGATGCTAAGAGTTTTTCAAGGAAAAAAGTATAAATTTTTTAAAATAAACAAAATGTTTTTTTTGATAGTGAACTGAAGGCAAAATTTCCATTCATAAACAAAACCGTAAGTGACCATGATGTAAGGTGTGGAATATATGCAGCCCATTTTTCCATAGCAAATGATGGCGCTTCTAATATAAAACAACATTTAGATGCTACAAAACATAAAAATGCAGTTATCGCCAGCAGCTCGAGTCGCCAACTAACAAACCTTTTTAGAACTGTTAATTGCAATCAGAAGGAAAATAATTGGCTGTTGTCGAAGGGACTTGGGCTTATCATTCAGTGCAACACAATTATTCGTTTCGCTCAAATGATTGTACTTCAAAATTAATTAAATCTTGCTTTGAACAAAAATGTGCCTGTGCTCGACGAAAATGTGAAGCTCTTATCAAAAATATTTTCAAACCTGTCTCATTGGATTTGTTGGATTTGATAAAAACAGACTTATTTGAGGCCAGCTACATTATAATATATTTAGATTGTTCCAACCACGGATCTATTAAACTATGCCCAAAGCTAGTACGATATTTTATACCAAATAAAGGAATTATGGTTAAAATTCTAGCCGTAAATGAGCTTTAAGCAGAAAACTCTGATGTTATTTCCAAAAGTCTTCAAGAAACATTAGAAGATTTTGAAATAACTAATAAAATGGTAGCATTTTGTGGTGACAATACTAATTTCAATTTTGGAGGTGCAGCAAGAAATGGACGAAATAATATATTTCATAAAATGCAAAATTTTATTGGAAAAAACCTAATTGGTGTGAATTGTGTTTCTTATAGCTTGAACAATTGCATTCAAACTGCTGCCGATTCCCTACCATTTGATATTGAAGTGATAATTGTCAAAATTTACTCTTTCTTTTACATTTACACAATAAAAGTAAAAAAACTTAAGGAGATTTGTAAAGATGTAGACGTTGAATATAAAAAATTATTATTATTGGGTCATAGCAAAACACGCTGGTTGACATTAATGCCAGCTTTAGAGCGAATTCTACAATTGGTTGTGCCATTAAAAGAATATTTTCTTTCTCAATAAAAGTGTCCGATGATATTGCAAACATTTTTTAATGGCCCATGTGCTGAGTTGTGGTTACTTTTTGCACATAGTCAAGCTTTTATATTCCATAAATATATTTGTCGTCTAGAGTCACATTTCAATGCCCGAGGCTGCTCTGACTTTAAAGGAATTAAAATTAAGATCACGCAAAGAAGAAGTGTTTTTACAATTGGTTGTTAAAAATAATCTTGCTATACTGGAGTTGGAGGGTAAAATTTATGGATTTAAGTTTAAGGAAGCAGTTAGTAATTTTTATGGCCCCTGTATTTATTATTTAAATCAATGGGATGCAGCATTTAGAAACATGGAACATTTTGATTGGGTTGGTTTGAGTAGAAGGCCATGCTGGCAGTCTATTGAAAAAAGTTTAGCCCAGATAACTGAGTTAAGACATGATTTTAAAATTAATAATGATGAACTATTTGACGAAGTATGTAGCTTGTGTTAAAAATTATGCAGCTGCAGAAAAATTTGAGGAGTGGAGAAAAAACGACATATTAGTGGATCAAAAATTTTTCAATGAAAAAAATATTGGATGTAAAAAGATAATGAAGCTTGTAGAATTTTGTTTGTGTCTACCAGCTCTAATGCGCCAACAGAAAGAATATTTTCAATTGCAAATAATTTTTGGACATCGGAAAAGTCCCAACTAAAAGTGAGTACAATAGAATCACTTTTAATTACAAAGTGCAATTTTCAAATGGACTGCGCAGAATTTAAACTGTTTTTATCGAACAGCGATATACCAAAAAAAATACATTCCGCTGAAAAATACCAATAATAGCTTAAGGATTTTTAAATTGCTTTTATTTATTTTTCACTATTAAGTATTTTGTTTAAAAGCTGTGTGAACTTCTATCCCTTTGTTATTTCTATTCTAAACATTAAAAAACACATTACTACTTGTCCAGGTGACTAATATTACATTGTTAGAATTATATTATTTTATGTGATATAAAAATAAACTTAATACCAAAAATTTTTTATTTCATTTTGAATGTCCTTTTTTTCGTTGAAAAATATGGTCACCGTAGTCATAAACAAAATATTAACCTCTTCTGGGACATTGGCACATACCTATGTGTAAATGTACACACGCTTTTTTAAAATTAAAATATTTTAAGATGAATTAGCATAAAGTTTTATCACAAGATTGTATTCCAATTTTGCAATATATCAATTACGAATTCTTGCATTCTTTTTAACTATTTATTTTAAAGAAAAAAAAATGTCTCTCTTGAGTTTATGGCCTCATTTGCCAGCTCACTAATATAGGTAAACATAAAAAAACAAACTATACCCTGTACAATTGCTGAACCATCCAAAAAGTCGGAATCAAGATTAAAGTTGTTCCAGAAATTAGGCTATATTCTTTAGGACGCTATCCTTTAAAAGTTGAGAATAAAAAACCCTGAGTGCATGAAATCTTTCCATTCAAAGATGAACTCTACGCTAAATGGCCACATATGTCGACATTATCTTTGTAAAATTTACTATGTTTTATCTTATATTACTGAATTGGTATAAATATAAGGTAAATAACTAGTAATAAAATGAAAAATAAAATCAATTTTTCACCTTAAAAAATTCGTCCCTGAAGAGGTTAAAACAAAACAAAAAACACAATTTTTTATTTTTGGAACAATTGGAATAATTTTTTAGAAGATTAAATGATACAAGGAGAGACGGGCAGAAAACTGCAAAGACCTGTGGCCACAGGTTTCTAAAAATTTAATCAGAATAAACACTATTTAAAAAAAAATAGAACAGTTTAAATTTAACATTTTTTTCACTTTTTGTTTTGTTTATTTCTTGAAAAAATGTAAACAATCATGGTAAAATAATACAGGCAAAACTGTTAGAACAGCTGTTTAAATTCGCTTGCCTGAAAATGTCAAACCTTGTATGAAGCTCTGTTCGCGCACTTGAAAATTAGTAAAAATTTCCGAACAAAAAAATGTTTTTTTTTTTTTTTGTTTTCAATGAATCTTTACGTTTTGAGATCTCCTGAATTAATTTATGCTATTTTCGCGATGATGTCTATGGTTGGGTGTGTATGCCACTTCTTTTGTTAAGGCTCTACAGGTCATACCGTTTGACATATCAAAATGAAATTCAGTATGTGCCTTTTGGTATATGGATATTTACTCAGGCATATATATAAGGTCTGATTATAGAAACAAAAGCTATTCAGAATAACGATAGTGGGTTTCTTTATAATATGAATAGCCGACCAGAAAAAATTTAGAATTTTAACATTGGCAATTTGTGTAAAAAAAATTAGTGTGGAATATTAATCTTGACGCTAAAAGCTATATTGTCTAATCTTTTATAAAAATATTTTAAATATATGTATAATGATTAACAACTTCATTTCCTATTTATTTATTTAGCTGCGTTTTTAATTTTATTAAAATTTCTACTAATTTTCCGTACTTTTGCTTAAATGTTTTTTATAATAAGTTACAAAATATTTTTTTATAGAAATGACGCGAACATACCTCATGCCTTTTGTATTTCTCTTTATAATTTATTTAAATATGTTGACAAATTCGGGCCAAAAAATATTGCTTTGTTTTTTTGAATTCGCCTTGCATATAAGTATGCCTAACAAATTAGGAATAAGGCGAATATAATTTTGACACTCGGGAAGTGTCATATCATTTCGAATTCGCCAGTGAGTTTACCTGGTATGAATTTGCCTTGCAGACATATGTGTTTTCTAATTTGACAAAAATAGCTACAAAATTTACTTTTGCTGTTGGTGCCAAAACACGTAAGCGACAGATTTGGCTACAGTTATTTTGAAGTAACAAATTTGTTTAACAAAAAGTTTCTACACACTTTAGAGAATCGCGCAGACATGTTTTGCAAAAAAAAAATTGATTTGAAACCCATATTTAAAAAGTTATTAAGTTTTTTTCGTTTTCTGAAAAATTATTTCTTGGCGCTTACGTGTTCCATATCGTGATGCTACGATATGTAACATCTGACATTCCGTACGACTTGTACACGCAATGTATTTTAGACACTAGCAGAATGTAATAATTTTTTTGGATCGCTACATCCGTCTTCGGCATTCTTCACATCTATTAACTTTGGGTGATGTTCAATTGTGAACATCATCTATTTAACCAACCAAAGTCAGATAAAGGAATACGAGAAAATCTGTATTCTATTATCTATCATCAGTTGGTGAGATCGAAGTCTACCACCATTCAAAGATTTAAAATTTTTACTGTAAAATTAATCCCCTAATTTGTAATTATAAAATATTCTTTCTAGTTAGAGAAAATAAAACAAACTAAGCGTGACTTCAAGATTTCATCTACATAATTAAAAAAAAAAACAATAAATTGAGTAAGTGACCTTTATACCACCTTTTCAAATTTATATTCAGTTGCTTGGAATTTACATGTGAGACTACCAACAAGAGAAGACCTAAAATTTGAACGTTAAAAATTTAAGAATGTAACTTTTTGGACAGAAAAGCGTAACTTTTATTAGTCTTGCCCTGCCAACACTATTTCTAATGCACATCTAGCTAACTCATAGTGAGCTATCTTCTGGTTAGCTAACTACTTACTCATTCTGCGGACATCTTATAAACTGAATAGCTTTTAACATGGAAAATTAGTAAGCTTTTTAGTCACCTATAATTCGTTTCTGATTAATTATGAGTTAGTTTTAAGTAACTCCGACAGGGTGTAAACAAACCAAACACCCACACCATACAATAGCAAATGCACACACATGAACTTGTGCATAAAAATGCGTTCATACATCCTAACCCAGCTATCAATTGGAAGATCGTTTTTTCTAAAATCGCTTTGATGAGCCTTCTTCGAGTATTTTTGGTGATCAGAAGCTGTTTATGACAGATCATACAGGCTTTTAAAATGTGACTACTTTTATTGTTGTTTATGGTCATATTTTGCGCAGATAGGTGATAAAAAATGAAGTATAACAGGAAATTTTTTCTTTCTGTTAAGTAAATGGCTAAAGTTTCAATTTTTGTTCATTTATAGAAGTTGCGTCGTGGTGTTATATCGTCTAATTGTAATTTATAAAAAAGAAAAAAAGTGAGTTAATAATAAAATAATAGCTATTTAAAAAGGTTAATTACATAAGATAAACATATGTATGTAAGTATTATAAAAAATAAAAACTTATGTAAGATTATATTGTGATAAAGTTTTTATAAAAAGGTAATGTCAGTCAGACAAATAAAAAGATTGACTACATAA